>CM021109.1:625210019-625284650 GCA_007115665.2 Sequoiadendron giganteum
CTCTCTCCCTCTTTCTCTCCCACTCTCTCTTTCTCCCACTCTCCCCTCTCTCCCTCACTATCTATCTCCATCTCTCCCTCTCTCTCTCTCTCTCTCTCTCTCTCTCTCTCTCTCTCTCTCTCACACACACACACACACACACACACACACACACACACACACACACACACACACCTCTATCTCCTCTACTATAAGGGTGCAGGGGAGAGATATAGAATTAGGATAAAGGGTATAGACAAAGAGGGAGAAAAGAAATATATTAAGAAAACTACATTTCATATAACGCGTGCGCGTTTTGAAGAAGTAGAGATGTTACCATTTTAGGAATAAATAATGCACTTGCGTTATAACGTGAACGTATTTTTTATTCCACTAAAAACGGTAAAAAAACTCAATATACCCATGATGTTAAGGCCCACGGTCTGCATATTCTCCTAGTTTTGCGCATGCTCCGACAAAAAGTAGCTTTTTGATGATGTTGTGAAGTGTGCAAGTGTTTTTTTCACATTCCATCACCTTTTCCATGGTCTTTCTACCACCTTTGCATGAAATAGCAGAGTTTCCACTTTGAAAGACATATAATATCAATTGAAATTTGAATTCCATTGAAAACTGATATACAATTGAAGTTTGGAGGGGAACAAGTTTTTGAACAAGTCAAACTGTTGTGGAGTTTGAAGAATGAAGAAGCTAAGGCTACATAATTGGGTTGAAATCCTCCATTTGAAAGTCTATTTTTTTAGGAATGTGAAGTCTTTACACATTTTCTTCCATTCTATCATGGCTTGCTTTCATTTTTGTTTGTCATTATAACCTTATGTTGGCAATGCACATTTTAAATTACACAATTATATACACTTGCCAATTACCATTTTAAACTTGATGCAGAGCATCTACCATGATCCACAAAAAATAAGGGTACTTCTGACCCTAACTTAAATTGAAGAAGATCAACAAACAAAACTCAATCATCTTTTCATCAAAATCCTTCAATTTCACTTGATTTCATATTTTCACAAAACATTAGAACTTGGTTTCAACTCTTTGTCAGACTCAAAAAATAGATTAAAAATCATAAAATTGATAGTAACATAGAATAAAGCTGATTAGAAACTCAGAACCATTCAATTCCTTCATGATTCACTAATTCAAGAACTCAATGCTGCAACTTACATGGCAAAATAATAACAAATCATGGAAGGTAACTACCAACCTTTATCCAGACATCCAAGACACTATAATCAGCATGTTATTGATTGAAATAAACCAAATAAGCATTCCAAATATCTCACAAAAATTCATCCTTTGAGCATGCTTCCCTTTGTAGTATTTGAAACCCGTGGTGCAGGGGCACCTACAACCATGTTTCAAAATCTACTTTGGTGACAATATGTCTTAAGGTCTTTGGGTGAGTTCAAGATTTTTTAGATGCTTTGTCATAGCTTTTATTGAAAATAAGGTCTAAATAGACCAATATTTCATGTATTTAGGGATTTTGTGAGTTTGGTGATCAAATGTGCAAGTATGCACTCTTGCTTCAGAAAATTGTCAATTTTGCCATATAATTTTTGAAGGAAAATTATTCAAATTATAAATGGAAGTGCAAGAAAAGAGTCTAGAAGTTGTATTAGGGATGAAATAAAGGTGTTTGAGTGGTCTTAGGTGTCTTGGACAACAAAGTTGCATAATGTTGCTTATTTAGCAAAAGTTGTCAATGCTAGAAATTTTTAAGACAAATGAAGGTCTTGGTAGTTAACAAGTGGTTATAGGTCTGTTATAGGGTGGTTATAGGTTGGTAGTTAATAGGTGGTTATAGGTTGGACCTTCAAAACACCTTGAAAATATTTAAAATAATTGATTACAATCAACTAGGTTCCTCAAAACATCAACCAATGATTATGTCATTCACAAGTTGTCTTAAAACTTCCATAATGACACTATTGTTTACAAACACAAACTATAACTCTTAAGGCAAAAAAAAACCATTATTTGCTTACGAAATATTTTTTTGAGTTAGTAAAACAAAAATGAAACCTTTCAGAAGTTTTCCCTTACACACAAACTCAGTTCCTTTGTTGATTGTCCACATTACTAGTAGCCAAGAATCTACAAACTGTCACATGTATCTCCCAAACCATGCACACACTTCAGACTGTGATACTCATTTTGGACACCCATTTCCCTCATGCAAAACATATTACAAGATGGATATTAAGTCCTTCAGAGAAAATGCTTGTAAACTAGTTGTTTTAGTCTGAGAATAAGCCTAACTAAGCCTTAGTGCAAATAGGGGTTATTGGTTTTGCTACCCCCAACACAAAGATCTCATAACCAATACATCAAATACCTTTAATTTGACCTGAACAAGCTTATAAGTACATTATAAGTTCATTTCCAAACACATTTCCATAAACCCTAAGCTCTAAGCTTCACAATTCCTTGTTTTACCAGTCTGAACACAATTTTACAGTCAAGAAAAAATATTTTCTTCACACCTTAGTACTCACCATATGATTGGTAACATTTGAAATATGAAATTACATGCCACAAGTATTTTTTACACCAAAATTGAGAAATTTCACCGAGTAGAATGGGAGTAACACAATTTCTCAAGTTCATTGTTTACCCTAATAGAGGGTTTGATAGTTTTAGAGAAAAATTGCAATATCTGACTCAAACGTTAAGAAAAATGCATGATTTTTTTTTTATGTGGGAGGTGATTGAGTGTGACAACACTTAAAAACATCCAACCAAGCATTCCTACCCATAAAAATTCATACAAGAGCCTGATACAGTGAAATTCTAAAGAAAATAAAGAAAAATAGTGTGTTTATTCATTCAAAATTAGATATTCAATCACCCACAACTTTAAAAACATACATGAGGCCTTATAAAGGCATTAAATACATGTCTTATCAACTTCCAAGTTCCTCCAAGTGAAAATAAGCCCATATTACTTTTCACCTTCTCTATTTCACATTTTTTGTAACTTTTCACAATTTTGTATTTGTGCAACTTTTGCAAATAGTGACAACTTTACAAAATACACATAGGACTTAAAAATTAAACCTCCTAATGATTCCCATACATGTCAAATTTCTTTAATGACCCTCTTACAACATGGAGATACCCAAAATTGAAACAAATTTAAAAATGGAAGCATAGATTGTCAAGGTGCTCCTGCACCACAAACTTATCAAACACTCACAATGCCATTACACTCATTATGATTGTAATTTACATGATATTTATCTTATTTTCCTTCAAAATCAACTCCCCCAATGTATCTAACTATTTTTGTAACTTCTTAACTAACTTATCTCTTCACAACTTTGCCAAAAAATGCATTTTTTTGTAAATGTCCATGCTTCCATTTTGAGCCTATCTTGTAATCATGGAATGCCATGTTACCACTTTTCTTTAAAGAATTCTGGATTGAAAAAAATCATGTCACATTTTTCTATGCTAGGGTAACTTTTGTACAGGATGATTGTAAGTATTATTTAAATGAAGCCTTGAATGACATATATTTTTCAATTAATTTGAATGGATACATTTTTTAGGAACTAATATTCGTCTCATTACCATGGTACAGATAAAATTATCCGCCATGCCGAAGAAAAAGACAAAGAGGAAACTAACAGACGAAGAGAATAAAACCTTCAAAGAAAAGGAGAGAGTTCGGGTGGCGGCATATCGTGAAAAGAAGAAATTGGAAATGATTCACAAAAACAAGCTAATTGAAGAGGAACATCAACCGTAAAAAAAAGAACGGGAATCGGCAGCACAAAATGCACGAATGCGAAAGCATCGTCGTAAGACAGATTCAGATACCGTAGTTGGAGACACACCCTCTACAACAAGTGAATATGAAGGGACACCATTAAGCACAAGCGAATATGGAGGGACACCATCTAACACAAGTGAATATGGATGAACACCATCTACTGCAAGTGAATATGGAGGGACACCATCTACCTCAAGTGAATATTGTTGGACACCATCCAACACATCTCAAGTTGAGAGTACATCATCACTCGGATTTGACGAAGAAGGTATGCCATCATCCCCATGTGAACCTCAAGGTATGTCTTCTTCTCCACCCTCGATCAAAGGTACACAATCTAGCCCACCTCAATTAAATATTGATGAAATTCCTAATGTTGAGATGTATGTACTTAGGAAAAAACCACCTAGAATTTTGTGTAGAAAGCCAAAGTATTTGAATAATATTGATGATGAGATTTTGCAGGACATGGAAGGTAAGATTTGAACACGCACTTGTAGAAGATATGGTGATAAGATTGTTAGAGTAATTGGGTATTTACTTTATTAATTAAACAATATTTGTTTAATTATGTAAAGTTCCCTTTTACCTCTTTTCACTTAAGCTAACATTAGGTGCATAATAATTAATTACTTTATTAATTATTATTGTGCAAGTCTAGGGTTTTCATCTATATATGGTTGAAAACTATCTTTTATATCATTAATTCATTTTACATTTTAGGTGAATACATTGCTACACATTCTTGAGCATTTCTTTCGTTGCTTCTCTTTGTTTCTCCTTGTAACAGGTTATTTTCTTGCAAAGATCTTTGGGCTCCTATGAAGTTGTATTTTCTCAACTCCAACATGGAATCAGAGCTTCAGATCTGCAGCTGCTTGTTCTTGTTTTGAAGATTTTTGGAGCTACAAGGGTTTGTTGCAAGCCATTTTTTATTGGAGCTGTCATCATTTTTGCTTCAAAAATTCAGTTTTCATTCATTGACAGGAAAAACGATTTATGGGTTTTGTAGCCAGCATCGAAATTTGAACTGAGTATCTTTTAGATTTTGCATATCTTGCATAGATCTGGAGAAAATCACTATTGAAAAAACGGCACGCGTCATTTTTCTCCTGGTTGAAAGTAAAAAAAAAAATCATTTTTTCGTATTCTGTTTGTTGGATCAAGAAACGATTTCTGGGTTTTGTTTCTAGCATCAAAATATTTCTGGGTTTTTATGTTTTTCTACAAAAAATGAGTAGATTTTTCAGAAATCAAGTTAGAAATAAATGTTTTTTCCTAGAAAATTCATTTCCTACAAGCTAAATTCAGTTTTTGAAAAATTCATAACTTTTGGCCACGATGTCCGTTTTGCGCAAACAAATAGGCATTGGAAAGGTGTTACAGTGCTCTTTCCAGATCTACAGTCTATTTTATCAGAATATTTACCAGGTATTTTTTATTCAGCTTTGTGTGTTTTTACACTTTGCTCAATTACTTGGTCATTCTAGCTCCTTCATGGGTTTTGTTTGCGTGGAATGGGTTATATTCATTTGATCTAAATGCTGTAAGGTCAAATTTCTCAGTTTTTTTTCATTTGAAGAGTTATCATGGGTTTTTCTACTCATTCTTCAGTTGTAATTTTGGAACGGGGTAATTATGAGTCATGGGCAAAGGGTATACTTACACATTGTAGGTGGCTTAATATTTTGCCTTATTTGTATGATCTCATACTTGAACCAACAACTTTAGAGGGAAAATTAACATGGGATATCATTATAAATCACATAGTAGGACTTATATTGTCTAGTGTTGATCATGACACTATGTTGGCTATATCGGACATTGATTGTCCTCACCCACTTTGGACATGTCTTTGGGAGATCTATGGAGACCCAATTCTATCTCCATTCCTAGAGGATCTTACTTCAGATTGTCTCATACCCATTGCTTGGAGAGAGAATACACCATTTGATCATGATACTTTAGAAGAACTTGAGTATTTAGACACCCTTACATGTTTCGATGGATCAGAGGTTTGTCTCACAGTTCCTACTCTTCAGACTGAGACTTCATCAGCATCTCCTATTGTTCTTGATTCAGTGCAGTAGAGAATCATACATCTTCCAGACATAGCTACTTTGGACTCTTATGTTGCAGACATATCTTTCTTGTTTGTGGAGTCCTATATTGCAGATTTGGAGGATTATTTTGAGGACATTCATCTCCTCTACTTTGACAGTCAGGTTATCACTGTTCGCCCACCATTATCTATGCATTCAGAGGTTGCATTTCAGTATTCTCCACATCAGTTTGGATTTGGCATTATTTGTTTCCATTCAGACAGTGAGACTCTTCAACATCCTATCATGACACACATCTTGAGACAGATTGGTTCATCATTCTTCACAGGGTTTCTTCGACATCATCCTTTGGATCCGTTTCTTCCCAAGGGGAGGAATATCATTTGCCACTTGAGGATCTCCTTTTGGATTCTACATCAGGCATCTACCATTGTGACAGGAGTTTCTTCATTGTGGGGGGGCCTTCTTCTCTCTTTCTATCTCTCCTATGGAGACCATTGTATATGTACTTATATGATAGAAGTTGTCTATGGGGGGTATAATGTTATCCACCTCCTATCCTTCTTTCATTAGTGCATTGCTTTCCTTCCTTGCATTTTATTTTTGGGGAAGAGTTTTGTTCCCACTGGGTTTTCTCCTTTACCCCATTTCATTTAGTTTGCATTGATTTTGTACTTGGGTACCTGATCTGGCCTTGTTGCCGGGACCCATTGCTTTTGCTTTCAGTAGCTTCTTCTAGGTTTTAGCTTCTCCCTAAGTCTAGCTTAAGGGGGGGTGTTAGAGTAATTGGGTATTTACTTTATTAATTAAACAATATTTGTTTAATTACGTAAAGTTCCCTTTTACCTTTTTTCACTTAAGCTAACATTAGGTGCATAATAATTAATTACTTTATTAATTATTATTGTGCAAGCCTAGGATTTTCCTTTTTAGGGTTTTCATCTATATATGGTTGAAAACTATATTTTGTATCATTAATTCATTTTACATTTTAGGTGAATACATTGCTCTACATTCTTGAGCATTTCCTTTGTTGCTTCTCTTTGCTTCTCCTTGTAATAGGTTATTTGCTTGCAGAGATCTTTGGGCTCCTATAAAGTTGTATTTTCTCAACTCCAACAAAGATTTGAGAACGATTCTTTGAAAGGCTAAATGAGACTGCAAGATGTCAACTATTTATTGAAATGATGCGGGGTGTAAAGTATAGGAACATCATGAAGACTCTTGGGTTGAAAACATCGAATGCATCGAGTGAAGACACTGTTGTGAAGAATCTAATGGATGCTTATGAGAGTGTGGGTAAGACCTCATGCTCAAAGGATATTAATGTCACCCGACGTGTCATTACATCAACTTTGGTAAGCTTTCAAACAAAGAGAGCTCGTCTCATTAAAAAGATGAGTGAACAAACAAGAATTAGTAGAAAAACTTTATCAAGAGCCATTCAAAGGCAGCAAAAAATTGAGGGCAATTATTCAAATGAATTATAGGCATTCTCGGAGAGACTGTCATGAAAAGATAAAGAAGTTGTCGAAGCCTTGAGAACACTAATTGAAGAGTATTGGAAGAATAACACAAGGCCATCTCCGAATCAAAGGGATGTGGTAAGAAGGAGAATCGGTAGTCAAAATCGTGAGCCACATCCAAAGCATTTTTTGGGTATGACTCAAACCCAATTTTTTCAAAAATTTGAAAATGATTATTTTCAAATTAGTATTTCTCAAAGATTTTTTGAAATGCTTAGACCTTTTTATTTCAAGATAAATCACACATGCACTACTTGTTATTGTAGACTACATATTGAATTTTCTAACCATTATGATGTTTATCGTTCTATATGTGTAGATTTGCATACTAACGATGTTTTGCAAGATTGTGGCATAGAAGCCCCACCAAAATCTTCAAGAGACTTCTTATGAAAAAAATTATGTGAAATAGAGGATGGCTAGATATTCTA
Organism: Sequoiadendron giganteum; assembly: GCA_007115665.2. Classification (NCBI taxonomy): domain Eukaryota; kingdom Viridiplantae; phylum Streptophyta; class Pinopsida; order Cupressales; family Cupressaceae; genus Sequoiadendron; species Sequoiadendron giganteum. Next base: position 625,217,827 of record CM021109.1, read on the forward strand.
CAGGACAACATGCTTGGATGGTTCATGCGAGTGTTGCGGTGGCTTCTAGCATATGCCAATATGTCAACATATGGAAAGCACAAATGAGGTGGGACAAAAACTAGTAAAGTTCAAGAAGTATAAAACAGTGGCATATGCTACAAAATATGGGTCTCAAGAAAAAAGGTGTTTTGGTTATTGAGAAGATTCTAGTGTATCGATTTATGTCCATGTTTCGTGACAGTATAGTGTCTGAGTATGCAATGCATACCCATAGAGCCCGATGGTTGGACACACAATTCAATCTATGCAAGGACACCTTTCCAATTGGAAGCATAGTATTAGTGGCTGAATTTGTGGAGAACTACACTCTACAACCACAACACTAGGTGCAATCACAATATTACAACTCCCACAGGTTTTGATATTTGTGAACATAGCATTCATTCATGCATCTGATAGTACAAATGACCAAAGGAAGGTATTGAGGGAGTACCACTTTTACATTAGTGATGATCACACACATTTTGCAGAGTTCGTGCAAAGTTGCTTCCAGATGTTCTACAGTGGTTTGGCTCAGAGGGGCATATAATACGACTGACATATAATATGGTTTGATAATTGTGCAACACAGTTCAAGAACTCGTGCATGTTCTACTAGTTGTGCATGATGCATGTCATCACAGGTTTTCAATGTATGTGGAACTTTTGTGAGGTTGGACATGGAAAGGGGGAGCATGATGGTGCAGGAGCATGTGTGAAAAGAGCATTAGCACAAGAAGAGTTAAAGTATAAAGACAGTGAAAAGTTGACAGATGCAAAATCAATCGTCGAGTGGTGTAATGCTTCAATGGGTCCAGGTAATGAAGGTACGTCTTTAGTTCATAATTTTTTTTGGTTGATGGATGATACTAACATTGCACCATATGAAGACTGTTGTATAGTAACAGGATTGAGTGAGGTACACTCTTTCTTTAGCTCAAATGCAGGTTCATGGAGTATCGATACACAAAATATGGCATGCTTTTGTTCTTCATGTACAATGCAAACCTAGAATGATTGTGAGTCAGGGGAGTGGGTTGACAAATGGTTGAGAAGTTATCTTAGCCCACTTCACACGTATCACCCTATGATGGCATTAGAACTGACACAAATGAAATCATCAGTCAACTTTGACCACATATCAGATCTAGTTCAACCAGGTGATATATCTACTTGCTTAGTTGTTGAAATTCCATATCATTATCTTACTTTGTACTATATTCGTAATGTTGAAAAATTTCAAGATATTTTATGCACATATCAATGCAGAGCATGTTTATGCAGTTATTGTAGATGAAGACAATGAAGAGGGACCAAACTATTAATTGTTTCATTGTGTTGAGGCCAAAAAAAAATTGGAGGCCCGAATTATAGATGGAGAAAACATCGAATACCCTATAGGCTTAGTTGTGGTTACTGGAACATGGCTTAGAAGGTACCCACATTTGAGTGTTAAACATTGGCTATTTCAGGACTTTGACACGCATCATAAGATTCTTCTTTACTCAAACCTTGTTGTGGCATCCAATGTTTGTTTGACCAAATATGGGGGTAGACCTTTGAACAAGACCTTGTGGAAGGCTTGTGAATCTGACCATGAGGCAATACTTGACACAATAAAGAGTAGAGCAAACCCAGATGGTTCGTTGGATTAATTTGTAGTATATGCACATTAGTCTTATTAATTTATACTTATATGCACATTAATTTGTTTGATGCCAATGCTATCATCTTCTTTTACTTTGCATATTTGTAAGTAACATACTAAATAGTGATTGGTGTCCCCTTGCAAAAAATGTAGATATATGAGCCATCAAAGAGGATGTTAGCCAGAAAAGTAATGCAACATCCTTATTTTGATGATCTTGACAAATCTCAATCATGATTTTAAGCCATTAGAAAAGTGTGTGCAAATCTTGGTGAGGGAATTTCAACTTATTCATTTGAAGTTAACCTTATCATGAGAAGTTATGATGTAGGCATTATAAGAGCATCTAAAATTTCAACTTACTCTATTCATGAGAGGTGTTGTGTGAAATAGGTATGTTGGAATTCCCAGTGAAGATGTATGACCAGGAGTGACTAAGTTGTGAGACTTGCATGCCTATCTGTAAGTTTCTTCCATCTGTTTTTATTTAATTTCCATTTTGGATGCTCTTTCTTTTTCTCTTTTACTTTGTGTATTTGTAAGTAAACTACTAAAAATTGATTGATCTTTCATTGCATAAAATGTTGATTTATGAGCCATCAAAGAGAATCTCAACCAAAAAAGCAATGCAACATCCTCATTTTGATGATCTTGACAAATCTCAATTTTCATTTCAAGCCATTCTAAAAGAGCGTGTGAAGCTTAGCGAGGGAATCTCAAGTTACTCAATTAAAGTTAACCTCATAATAAGCACCTATGATGTAGACATTTAAAGAGAATATCAAATGTATGAGTGACATTGTAAAAGATCTGTGAGAACGAAGCACCTAAGACATTGTAATGAGATTTACTCAAATATTGTAACTTTAGAGTTCATGTTTGGTGCAGTAGCAACTTTTTCTATAAATGCCTTCAATAGGCAAATTTGCAAAATTTGAATTTTGAAATGTAAACAATGTGAAAAAGGTCATGTAAAGGTCATATGTAATGTATTCAAAGTATCAAAGAGGTCATTAGGCGATTAGAGAAGTGATATAAAGCATGTAAGGTTGAATTAGGATGTTTTAAGTGTGTGTGTATTTATTTGTCCAGGGAAATTCAAGAAACAAAGGTGGAGTTGCTGCTAAAGGTTTTTATGATGAATTTTCAAGTGAAAAAGTGGCTCCAAGTGGTGTTTTGAGGAAATATTCTCAAATGATTTCACAAAAAAATGACTGATCTAGATAGTTATTATTGAGTTACAACACATACTTCAAAATCAATAGTGACTATCTTGGAACATATGCATCAAAAATGGCCTTCTTCGTTGTCCTCATTCGGCTAACTAGGCTTAATTTACAAAGGAAGATACCCTTAAACATTCAAGAAAACCCCCTTAAGTTTTTGGGGCAGCAATTATCATGTATCCAAACCCTCAGATCCACAATTTATCTCAGGAAAAACTCACTCCACCATGCCAGACCAAAACCCTTATTTTATGCTAGTATAAGGAGGGTTTATTGAAAGGAATGGTTGCACACCTTACCAGAAAATTCCACCACCTCAGAACATTTCTTAAAATCACCTACACAAACTCAAAATACAATCACCCAACCTTTGCATGCAATATTTTATCAAACCCCAGTGTGAAACCTCATTTTTCATGCCCTTTTCCATCAAAATCTATAGGGACAACAACACAAACCCCATAAAAATTATTCCCTTTCACTTAGAAATTTCTCATCTAATCCAACAAGATCACGTTGGGCCCCTCTAGAAAAACCTCTCTCGGTATTGGTTATCTCAGAGTGGTTTTCTCGTGGCGGCGGATTTTCACTCGATGGAAAGAGTGTCAAATTAAAGTTGTGCAAAGTTGCAAAGTGGTGCAACTTTCTCTTTGCAACTCGTGTGACCAAACTAACTGCTCCAACGTGTCTAAATAGGTATTTTTATGCTAGGCATGGTCTTTTTTCGCACCGAAACATGCGGAATCACTCTGAGCTACGTTCCACCAGATTGATCCCTTAAGGGTCCAAAGTGCAAAATGGCTGCAAACTTCAGCATGCTATTACTCAGATACCATGATGCTTAAAAACTTATCCTCTGATTCTACAAGATCGTGTTGGGACCCTCTACAAAAATTCTCTCAGTTTTGGCTATCTCGTAGTGGTTTTCTCGTGGTGACGAATTTTCACTTGATGGAAAAAACATCAAATGCAAGTAGCGCAAAGTTGCAAAGTGCTGCAACTTTCGTTCTGCAACTTGTGTGACCAAGCGGACTGTTCCAACAAGTCCGAATATGTATGTTTATGCTATGCATGGTCCTCTTTCACATCGAAACACGTAGAATCGCTCTGAGCTATGTTCCACCGGATTGATCTCTTAAGGGTCCAAAGTGCAAAATGGCAACAAACTTCATCATGCTATTACTCGAATACCGTGATGCTTAGAAATTTCTTGTCTAATCCTATAGGATTGCGTTGGGCCCCTCTACAAAAACCTCTCTTGATTTTGGCTATCTTGAAGTGGTTTTCTCGTGGCGATGAATTTTCATTTGATGGAAAAGGTGTCAATTTCAAGTTGTGCAAAGTTGCAAAGTGGTGCAACTTTCGCTCTACAACTCGTGTGACCAAGCAGACTATTCCAACGCGTCTGAATAGGTATGTTTACACTAGGCATGGTCCTCTTTCACACTGAAACACGTGGAATCGCTTTGAGCTATGTTCCACCGGATCGATCCTTTAAGGGTCCAAAGTGCAAGATGGCTGCAAACTTTAGCATGCTATTACTCAGATACCATGACGCTTAGAAAATTATCGTCTGACCCTACAAAATCGCGTTGGGCCCCTCTACAAAAAAATCTTTCAATTTTGGCTATCTCAGAGTTGTTTTCCCATGGTGACGGATTTTCACTTGATGGAAAAAGTGTCAAATTCAAGCTGTGCAAAGTGGTGCAACTTTCGCTCTGCAACTCGTGTGACCAAACTAACTGCTCTAATGTGTCCGAATAGGTATTTTTATGCTAGGCATGGTCTTTTTTTGCACTGAAACACGCGGAATCGCTCTAAGAGCTACGTTCCATCAGATTGATCCCTTAAGGGTCCAAAGTGCAAAATGACAAAAAACTTCAACATGCTATTACTTAGATATCATGATGCTTTGAAACTTCTCGTTTGATCCTATAGGATCGCGTTGGGCTCCTCTACAAAAACCTCTCTTAGTTTTTGCTATCTTGGAGTGGTTTTCCCGTGGTGACGAATTTTCACTTGATGGAAAAAAAGTCAAATGCAAGTAGTGCAAAGTTGCAAAGTGGTGCAACTTTCATTCAGCAACTCGTGTGACCAAAAAGACTATTCCAACGCGTCTGAATATGTATGTTTATGCTAGGAATGGTCCTCGTTTGCACCCAAACACGTGGAATCACTCTGAGCTACGTTCCACTGGATCGATCCCTTAAGGGTCCAAAGTGCAAAATGCCTGCAAACTTCAACATGCTATTACTTGGATACCGTGATGCTTAGGAACTTCTCATCTAATTCAACAAGATTGGGTTGGGCTCCTCTAAAAAAACCTCTCTCGGTTTTGGCTATCTCAGAGTGGTTTTCCCGTGGTAGCAGATTTTCACTTGATGGAAAAAGTGTCAAATTCAAGCTGTGCAAAGTTGCAAAGTGGTGCAACTTTCACTCTGCAACTCGTGTGACCAAATGAATTGTTCCAACACATTTGAATAGGTATGTTTATGCTAGGCATGGTCCACTTTCACACCAAAACACATGAAATCGCTTCGAGTTACGTTCCACCAGATTGATCCCTTAAGGGTCCAAAGTGCAAAATGGCTACAAACTTCAGCATGCTATTACTCAGATACCGTGATTCTTAGAAACTTCTTGTCTGATCCTATAGGATCGCGTTGAGCCCCTCTACAAAAACCTCTCTTAGTTTTGGCTATTTTGGAGTGGTTTTACCGTAGTGATGGATTTTCACTTGATGGAAAAAGTGTCAAATTCAAATTGTGCAAAGTTGCAAAGTGGTGCAAATTTCGTTTTGCAATTCGTGTAACCAAAGTAACTGCTCCAATGCATCCCAATAGGTAGGTTTACGCTAGGAATGGTCCTCTTTCACACTCAAACACGTGGAATTGATCTGACTTGCGTTCAACTGGCTTGATCCCTTATGATGGCATGCAAAACACTGGAAAAGAGAAACATACAAACGACGGTTGAGAAGTTCGAGTATTTCACACAAAAAGCGTATGATCATTGGTGCAGAGCAACTTGTTCCTCCATTTGATGAAAAAGGTCTAGTTCAGTGGTTTTAGTGATTATCTGATGGTGAATAGGTTTGTCAATAGGTTGTTGTGGGTATTTTGAGCATGCTTTGTCTTGAATAAGGTCAATTAAGACCATTAGGTATGTTTTAGGGTGACTTTTGGGTCTAGTGATAAAAAATGTGAAAATTTCAATCTTGCACTAGAAGTTGTCTTTGTAGCCTTTGAAGGCAAATTTGTGAATTTGTATATGATTGTGAAAGAATGGAGTTTTGTCGATGTAATAAGGCTATTTGTAAGCCATTTGTGTGGGTTTAGAGGTCATTAGATGTGCTCATTAGGTTGGACGAGTCTAAATTTGCAAATTTATAAGTTGCTTAAAACAACAAATTTGAAATGCAACGGTTACTTATTTTGAAAGTTGGTTTTAGTTAGTTGAGGGTGTGGATCAGTTAGAGAAGGTTGTAGAACACTATGTAAAGCCTTGAGAGGCTCAAATGGAGGTTGTTAATGAACTTTTGGAGAAGATCTAATAAGAATTATTCACACTGTTCTTTATTGTTTAGATTTTTGATACAAACTTATTGATCTCGTACTTGGTATGACCTCCAACTTTCCTGTACGGTCCCAAGGTTGACATGGATTGAAAGAGGGCTGAGTTGGCTTTCTTTTGGCGATTGTTTGGTGCAAAACCATAAAGGAATTGGAGAGTTATTATCGTTGAGTCAAGTGAATGTTGGAGTCTTAGTGGGCATATTTGAGAGAAGCTATGTCAAATCACAACTTGGTTGAGCAACTCTGCATCACCAATGGTGCTTTGCAATTCGAAGAGTGATTGAGAGCATGTTGCTTTGTTAAATAGACCTATTCGGGGGTCTAGGACAATGTTGAGTCCATTTATTATTTGTATTATAAATTATAACTTGATTTCTCCTGAGTCCATTTCGTATACAAGAAATAATATTGCAAAAAGTTGACATATAAATCTTTCGATAGTGATGCATCAAGAACATATTGGAATCTTTTTATGAATCATTTCATGGAATGCCAATTGTAAACGTGTTTTTTTTCTTAGATAAAGTTGTTTAGCATCAATCAATTAATATTCAAGATAAATTATGAAGGACAACAATGATCAATGTTAGGGATAACCAATTAATAATTATACACGTGAATAATTCAAGCATGTACATGTCAATAAGGGAAGCATAAGTACTCAAAAACACATAAGCCTCAAAAAGTATACACACGAATACATAGTATACACATAATACAAAGTATATGCACGAATACAAGGTATACGCATGAAAACACGTAAGCCACAAAGTATACATTCAAATGCACGTAAGTCACAAAGTATACACGTAAGTTGTAAAGTATACACTTGAATACACGTAGCTCATATCTATTGAACCATCAATTTAGAATGCAAATATGGACAAACATCGATAAAAGATATTTGTATTAACCAAATAGCCATGTAGGCATACATCAATATATGTCGATATGAGTATGAAATATATGTACAAAATAGCCATATAAGCTTACGAGAATCCCATATAGGCATACAATGTCAAATATGTCCAATAAAAATATCTACAAAACTGCTATGTAGGCATACAACAAAGGGCTCTGGAATCAAAAGTCATTGCTCTCCATGCCCTAGAAATAAATTATTTCCCTTTCCTTTTCAATCGGATGATGATAGGTTTGTCACTCGTTTTTGCTGTGCTCGAGGAGTGCTCCTGCTGCTCCTCCTAGGGTTTAGTTCATGGTGAAGTTTTAACTGTTACAATAAGAAGTAAAGACATGAATATATATAAATTACATTATAAAAAATGATATATTTGACAAAATAATCACTTACCGCCATCTCATGATCTCTCTCCACGAGGGAAATATTTTCACACCCATGCTCAGGTGTGTTCAAGCCCTGTATAAACCATACAAAAAGAAATTAAACTACGTGAATAAATGATGGTTTGATTTTTCACTAACTAACATCTATAACAACAAATGTAAATTGAAATTTACTAATTTGCCTCATACCTCTCCTGTTAGAGTCATTGAGGATTATATAGCAGATGACACACCAATATCCATTTCCCTCATCACATTCATAGGTGTTTCGGCTTGCAACATCTAAAAATAAAACAAAAAATTATTCAACGTAATCAATGATGTGCATATAAACTACACAAATCTATTAAGTACTTGATTCTTTAGTTAAACTCTTTATTTTATTACCTCCGTGTAAGTTTGAGTAAATCCACTGCCACTAGGAAGTGTTCCATCAAAACCTCCAATATTAGTCTATTCAACATCCAAAATCACATATTAAATTACCATTCGTAAAACAATGCTATTAACATGCAATAAATTTATAATTGTTTACTAGTTACATACCCCAGCGATAGGTGTACTGCAAAAATAAGTTGGTGGGGGGCCGGTGCATCCAGTCTCAACACTGTGACTTTGCAATTTTATTAAAATCATAAAACATTTTTAATTAATCTTGCATTTCAAAATTGAAATTTAATAAATTAAATTCAATGAACATGCACTAACTTTTACCTGATTATCAATGCCATATACCTCATGCAAAATGTCAGCTACCCTCTCCATCTCCATAGTTGCAGACGGATCTTGCGTACCAGTCTCCAAAGTGTCGGTGGGGTCATATGAACAAGTAACCCTGCAATATTGACATACATGTGTTCAAAGGCCACCACTCGAAGACCCCCCGGATGGTGCTGTAGAATAGGGCTAGTATGATGGATGACACTCTGGGTCAAAGTGTTGATCACCTGCAATGTCTCTACGTTAGCACTTTCCTTTGTGACAAAAGGAATAACAATGTGCTCATGAGGTGGCCTAGCGAGAGCTCATCTACCTTGCCGCATAGGATCCGGTAGTGCACTGGGTCTATCATGAGCTGATCCCCCACCTCTCCCCTGGAAATCCCTCATATCAAAATAATTTGGGATTTTTTTCAATATGAAATCACTGTAAAGTTTCCTAAGGAAATATTGCGGGACCTCACAATTGTTGCATGGTGGGTAATAAAAGACCACCTATCATAAAACTGGTCCCTAATTTGTTGGTGGTGGCACCAATGGATAGGAAACCTCTTCGCATTGAGGGTAAGATTTTGATTCGTGCGTGGGTTAGTGAATAATGAGCACAAATCACCTTTTGTAATTTTTAAATCCCTTACATATTTGTATGATAGTTTATTTGCATAATAATCCCTAGCCGCCTGCCTCCTATCTTGCCATCTAGTTATTTTTTTGCTAATTGAATCTACATTTTTAAAGATATCTTTCAATGAATTTGCTAGGGTCATTCTTTCTGTGGTTGAACCATTTGGATCACTCAACCTACTGATCAAATCCTCAATTTTTTTTTTGTTTTTCTCAATTTCACTCATTAAATTTTGTTGAGTGCCAGGAGGGGGTTGAGTGATTGGTGGAGGAGGTTGTTGTTGTGGTTGATTTTGATCTTAAGGATTTGGTTGGTCTTCTTGTTGAGGATCTTGAGGGTTTGCAGGTTGATTTGCATCTCCTAAAAATTCAAACAAATGTATATCAAATTCAACCTAAAACTAACAAATTCAACCTAAAACTAACTAATTCAAAACAAAAACCACAAAATCCTTACCTCACACCTCATCGTCGTCGTGGCGCCATCATTGCAAACAAATATAAATTGTTGGTGAAGAAATTTGTTGAATTTCTCCTCCTAGAACGCGAGCACAAAAATATGGGGGTTTTGGCTGCGGCTACAAGAAAAAAACAGTCGAAATAACAATGACAGGTTTTCACTTTTTTTTTGCTTTTAACAAGCAATAACACGAGCGCGTTATAACGCGCTCGCGTTATGGCTTTTCAAAAGTTTTTTTGAAAGGTGTCCATGAAATGGCTACCCATTTCCATGCACCCGCTCTGGGTGTGGATCTATGGTAAGACAATGCACTTATAAATCTTAGGTCTTTAGCAAGGTACCCACTTTTTTTTATTCACATATGTATTTATATGAGTGCTGAAGAAAAAAGACCTTTCTGACTTTTTGAGAAGGGTGTCCACTTCGCTTGTTATTCATTCATAATTTCATACATGTATCAGATATGGGTTTTAATCAAATGGCCTTACCAAAATCTTAGTAAGGCAACCACTTACTTTTTTACCAGAGTCTTCAATTAAATGTATAAATATGTTGTTTATTCATGCTATCACTTCATATAGGTCCTTTACTAATGGAGTAAACAAGGATGCAACATGTTTGCTGACACATGCAATTTTTCGTAACTTCCATGAGCTGAGAATAAAATTTGGCAAGCATTTGATTTTAGACTATTTTTTTTGGGTTATATGAAAAAGAGGTAAAGGGATCCAAATCAAAACCACAAAGGCATCCTTAATGTTGATTGGCAAAATGTCTAATTTTGGGATTACTTTAAATGTGGTGAGATATTTGTTGTTTTCTTGGATTAGTGCAAAATGACATGTACTTAAAATTTGGTGGGTTCATAATTCCTTTTTCTTTCCATGACTAATCATTTGTCACGATCACACTTCTCGAATAACAAGGATGAGAAATCACAATTGCTTCTAGGTATAGGGCGTGAAAATAGGCAACAAGCAACTACAACATCCTTTGTCCTATCTAGTGATAGTATCCATATTGGATTCCTGGCCACAACAACTCATGTTGCTTCAAATCATAGCCCGTATACAGTTTTCTATAATCTCAGATTAGTTTGGTTTTCTTCTGCCATTTCATTTCCCTATTTGGATCAGATGTTTTTAGTTGTAATTTCATGAAAATTAATTTGAGAATTTTGTTTTATTATTTACTCTTAACAAGGCAAGCCCTTCAGAGTTTTTCATTCCCCTTGTCAAGTACAACAAAGCAATATATGGTACACAGGTTTAGACATTCCCTGTATGACTTTATATTCTTCAACCTTGTTTATTAAGTCGATCTCCACACATTTTTGGTCTTAAAATCTTTGCCATACATGGATGGAGGCAATTAGTCAGACAAACTTATATGTATTTTTTTATGATTTATAATCTTCATTGTAAATGAACAAAGGCAATTTTATATAATACTTTTCCTACATTTTGTCCTATGATGGTCCATCAGTTTTCTCCCCTATTTCTACAGATGGATGGTCTTATTTACTATCTTGTTGGTGTTTGAGTCTTTCCCTCATTCTCGTGACTTAGATGTGTATTGCGTAGTTTGTGTTGGTTCCTTATTGTGACATTGATCTTGGTACTCATGTAACATAATCAAAAATGAATTTATTCAATTTTTGTTGTTCTAAATAGATCTTGGTTGTTTACTTCCATGCTAAGGAATTCAATTTTTGGTAATTTTTCTTTTTTTATTAGTCTATTTCACACTTTAATGTGTTGATATTTGTTGTCTAGAGGGACGGACCAATGCTTCACCTCTGTGAGCATCACCTAGATGCAATGAGTGCTAAGTGGACCATTCATTATCATGGGAGATGGGTTCTTGTGAACCACTACTCATGAATCACGGGTCAATGAGTTTGACTCGAAAACTACACGGTTGAATCCTAATAGCAATATCATAATTGATGATTTTGTTAAATTCCAAGAAAATCTCGTTTGTTGTTAAAATTCATTAGCTAAATCTTGGGGAGGGCATTACAAAAAAAATAATATTGTAAGTCTACAATGTTTATAGTATGAATAACAAATTTAGTGTTCGTTCCATCTTGAATGCTGGATTGGGCCACTGTAACTGCTAGAGCTATTTTGTATCACTTGGAGGTTTGAACATGTCGTATTTATGGTTGCAAACTATAATTTGGGAATGTGCCAACAACCAGAGTCCATCCACCATACATGCCATTACTAGCCACCATTTTCTTAGGCAGTATATATTGTTGGTCGCTACTGCTACATCATTTTTGTTGGTGGATCCATTGGAGGAAGGGTGCCACACCAGTTGGTGAGAGTTTGCCACATAGGGTAGATCATATCTAAGTGTAAGGACAACATTATTGTTGTTATTGCACCTGTTCAAGCCACCTTCCATCAATTTCGTCATCCTTTTGTGTACTACTAGAGAAACCAGATTTGAACCATACAACAATCTAGACAGGAGATAGTAAGGCAATTTCATCATTGTGGAAGCTGAATATAGGTTGCTACGACCTCCATCTACCCCATTCCGAAGTTAGATCAAAACTATATCATTAAAGTGTGAATCCAGCTGAGAAATTTTGAATATTGCATGAAAGTAGTAGTATAATGACTACAAATAGAATTAAGTGACAGATCTGAACCTTTACGGTGTTGTCGCATACAATGTAAGTTCATTTCTCTATAAATAGTGGTTTTTTCCTCCATCTTATACCTCGACTTTCCTCTTCTTAATGATGGATCACCTAGAGTGATTCGAAATGATGTAAAAACAATGCCAAAAAAATATGTTTTTATATAACCAATTATATATTGTTACAATTCATTCATGTTTTTCCTTTTATTTCCTATCGACATCTCCCTTGAACCTCCTATAGGTACAAGTGCTAGTTAGTATAAAAGGTTAAATATTAGAATGCGCGGTCATAAGCTTACAAGCAGTGCTACCATTTAAGATGAATGGCTAAACTAAATCAGTGTGTGGCATTGTAAAATGAATTGAAGTGATAACTTGTAAAGGTTGCGCCTATATACACAAGCATGTGGATGGATAAAAATGCAATACTTTGCCTATTATCATAGGCATTTTATCAAGCATTGCATAAGTATATTAAAACGCAGCAATAGAAGGGATAACACAGTTTTAACACGCAACACATTCATCATTGATAGGCGCGTATAACACATAGAATTCAGGCGCATGATAACCATAGAGGCCACGCATAGGCTATGATAGGACAACGCAATAATAACCTTTGATAATTACATTTAAAGAAGTTTTTGAAACTCTGAAAGTTATACTTTGACAACAATGAAAAATAAGGCCACATGGCATATGGAACTTAAATGTTGAGTGATGCTAACTAGGAAGCGCATAGAATAAGTATGCGTCAGAATAGAACCAAGTCTCAAGACTTAGTTAATAATGTAAACGATGTGAGTAATATGAAATGTAAGAACCATGTTTTGACTTAGTCTACAAACAACAAACAAAACAATAGAGGCACATGCTGAATGGTGGTGCCAAATTATGAATGGTTGCATTGCAATAGAAGTCTATTGCCTGCAAGTCGATTTGCTTGTTGATAATCATGTGCTTTTATGAATCATTCAAACTATTGTTGGCTCATTAAGAGGTCAATTTGTGTTTAAATGAGCTGAGTAATTGCTTAAATTGTTGCCACCTTCTTTTTGAATGAGCGAAGTCAAATTATGTTGCTAAAAGGTGTCAACTTGTTTAGCTATCCTATAGGCATCCTTGTCTCATATTTTTGTATAAATAGGCGAGTTATTTCTTTCATTTGGGTACACCGTTCATGTTGGTAATCTACTGTTTTTATACGAAGAGTTATTCAGTTTTAGAGCTGAGAGCAATTTTGTGAGATCAAGTGAGTCATTGAGAGGTATTTCAACGAGTGGTCTAGACTATTGAAGAGAAGATAGTAAGTTGAATTTGGAAAGGAATGAGGCATAAAACCAATTTGGTCAATTGGGTTAAGCGACTAACAAGCATGAGAATCTTATTTCTCTTTATGTTATTTATTTTTAAGAAAGATTGTTTGTCTTATGTGAATTGCTCGGAAATTGCATTAGTTTGCTTGAAATAGTGGAAGGACCCTATTTGCTTTTGGAAAGGAAAATAATCTGTTAGTATGATTTCCTTATGAGTGTTTTTGCATACTCCATAGTAAGGAGTGATTGTTTACCAAATAGTTTTATATACTAGGATTGATGGATATGGATAGCTTAAGAAGTTATTTGATACAAGTTACTCACATGGTCTTGTTGATACTTGCTTGAGAAGCCTATCTATTAGGTTATTGCCTTAATATACCCTTAATGGGGATTCAGATAATGATGGTTCTATACATAGATAGTCTAAACTACATGTATAACAAAAAATGTATCAATGTCATGAAGTGATTTGACATTGTAGCTTATTATGCTAGGAAACCTTGGAAATGATAAGGTTAGCCATACAGCAATAGTAATTTGGTATAAAAGATAGGATGAGATGACATGCAAACCACATCGATAATCTATACTTGCATAATTACTTGTTCATTACTTTGATTAATGATTGAAACCATAGGTTAAGAATTATCTACTGGGTTGGAATTTTTACTTGATTAACCATTGGAACCAATTGGTTGAGAATAATCTACTTGATTGGGTTGCTTATTTGACCTTTGGTTGGAGCACCAAGGTTGAGATTTACCTACATGATCGGTTGATTGTTGAATTTATCTTGGGATTAGAGTGAACCAAGGTTGAGAGGAACTTATGTGATAAGTTGATCACTTGAATTTGTGAATTAATATTTGGTTGAAGCCATAGGTGGGATTTCTTTATCAAGTTGGAATCACCCTTGATTGATTTAAACTCTTGACATGAAGTCATTTTATTGATGGAAATCTACTTTTTGATTAGCCCTTTATTGGTGAGATTACACACTCTTGAATAGGGTCTTTTATTGTTGAGACTATATTTTTGAATGGTTCATTTATTGATATGATTGTTATTTTGATCAAGGTCATTTTTTTGTTGGAATCATGTTTTGAGCATAGGTCATTTATTGATTAAAGTATACTTTTGATGAGAACCATTTATCGTTGTGATATATTCCTGAATGGAATCATTTATTGATGAATATATGTGATAAGATGAAGCTTATGTAGCTAAACTAAGATTATGAAGCTAATATCATAAGTTAGAACCATGTGAGCTCTTAGGTTATTCATAGGATTATAGTATCCAATGAAGGGATAACTTATGCTTACTTGGTAGAAGTAAGTATTGTAAGTTTAAAGGGGAATAGGTTGTTCCTGTGGTTAAAGATTACCTCATGAAGGAATTACCTACGCATAGTGTACAAATGATCTTGAGACAAACCAAACTAAGGAAGTTTATGTGATCTAGGATGAGTTTTTAAATGAAACTTTGGCCAAAGTAGTGTAATGTGCCACTGGTTACACTGTCAATTTCACTATGCTCCTTTTAAGCATGCTAGTCCATGATTGATATACAAAGGACGTATATGATATACAAAATAGAATATATTCAAGTTCTAGTCATGTAGGGCACTACACTGAGTTCAGATAGGCTAAAGTTATGAGGTTATCAAACCAACTCCTTCGTCGAAGGGTAGGGCCATCTTGCCATATATGGTAGATGTGCATGGGACCACATTAGAGTCCGTGGATGGAAAAAAAGTGCTTGAGTCATGAGATTCTCCTCCATAGTTGGTGGCCAAGGTTTGGGGATATTTGCACCAGTATTTGGGACAAATAGGATGCTTGCACCAAAGAAAGAGGACATCTAGAATGTATGCAACAATGTGGCGACATCCAGATCATTTTTACATCTATTATTGAAGGAAGCTCAAAAAGGCTATGTATGTATCTTGTACCCATTTATTTGGAAGGTTGTAATCATAAATGTTTAACTTGAGTTCATTCAGTATGAAATCTATACTATCGAAAGATTTGTGAAATTACAATGAAATGCAAAGGTAGTTTGGAATAGTTTTATTTCAAATGTGCATGCAATTTACATTATGGAAATAAATTTTTTTATTGCTATGTTATGGCATCATGGTTCATTCACTTAAGGTGAAAAATTTGATATTTTACTAAGTAGAACATTGGGGTTGTTACATTACTAAAGGTGGTTGCCACCTAGGAGAGAGAAAGGTGGCAACTCCATGACCCACATGTTGTGATTGTTATAAAATAATTAATTGGTTGGCCAAATAGCTCAACAAGTAGCATAAAGTAAAAATAATAATCTTGACCTCTTACAAACAAATGATATTCAAACTCAATAACCGTTGATGAGTATCTCCCACTAAATAATTCTTAGAGAGGTTTGTAAGACCTTAAGCATTCTAGGAGAGGAAATTCATTAATGAGAGTGAAGCAACATATCATTAATATCCAACTCATCAGGAGTGGCATAGTGATTCTGCAAAATTATCTTCTTGAGAAAAACTTCCTAACTAAAATTTATGGATAAAAAGTCTCCTTTTCTTTGAGACATATTCTCCCTCTTCAAGTTGCCTAGGAGGACTACAAGAATGTGATGGACTCACAAGAGGGGAAGTAAAAGAATGAATAATATAATTTAGCTAGGAAGATAAAATCAAAATCTGTTGAGGTGCTATGGTGAACTTAGGCTTACTCACCTTATTAGATGATTCTCCATTAGGGAGAACCACCACTTTCTCTTTGTCTTGAGGTTTTGAAATTGTGTTAGTTGACATCCTTGCAACTTGATTGTCATTATTACTTGAAGTCTTAGCACAAGCTCCACTATTAATAGGGTTTCATTTTTTCTTACAATTCCCAACTATGGCCCAACCTTCTTATTTAGGAAGGAGAGTCTCAACAAAAGACAAAGGAGAAGACTTGTTGTGTGAGGAGACCATGAGACAATCTCTAATCTAATGATCACAAGATTAACAATTGAAACACACACTTAGCAATTAAGATAAAGAACCAAGTTGGGTATGACACATTTGCCCAATTTGAATATCCATGATTTCTTTTAAATCTTCCAAGAGTTCAACCTTGACATAGACTTGTTTTGAGGATAGGCTAAGAAAAACTTGTTTGACTTGACATAGACAACTTTGTCAAGTGAGCCAATAATGGTGGTAGAAAATTCCAACATGGTAAAGGCAAACTTGGGAATTCCACCCAAACAAGGACATGGAGAGCCCTTTCTTCAAAGACAACAAAATCTCATAAGTCCAAGGTTAAAAGATTGAAAGGGAGGCACAAACAAACTAAGGGCCATGTTTAAGAATGACTTCCACATAGTTGGCTTCAACAAAGTAAAACAAAAAAACTCGTTAGTGAGACTTTGGATGGTCTTAAGACAAACCCCATACATGACCCACGTCTTGTTGAAAACTCTCTAAGCACGCTTTAAGGGAGAATCCTCCCAAAGAAGTATCCTAGTAAAGTAAAATGTTCAAGCCATTTATAGGTATTCTTAAACTCCAAGATGTGAAGCACCACCTTTGGAGGGGAGTTAGAGTTCATACCTCATGCAACATTTTGAGAAAATATTTTTTGGGGTGCTTCTTTGACGGAGCCATCATTGAAAGCTATCAAACTATCAATACTAGCATAAATTATTGAAATGATAAAAATTAAAGCCATTTAAAAGACCAAGAAAAAACTCAAAAAGATAACAAACTAAAATCCTCCACAATTAATATAAACAAATGAAAATATTTCCTATGAAAAATACAATGACATTAGAAAGACAAGATGACACAAGGCTAGAGCCGAAATCCTCTCAAAACTATCCAATCAAATGTTCGGCAACATTAGAGTTTTTAGTGGGCAAATATGAACTTTTAATAGGTAGTATACCTAAGTTCGGTATGAACACATTTTCCGTTTTACAGGAAATTTCAGAGAGCAAAATCTACACAGATGAAAAGACGGGGCGAATTACCGTTTGGCGCCTTCGTATATTTAACACTTGTCCTGTGTCAATATCAAAATAAAATCACGTTTTTTCTTTCTTTCCCTCAACATTCCATCGTAATGTCGCTGCAACGATATCTTCTTGTTGGATTCTTCAGAACATTCTAATTGCTATTTCCCTTTCTCAAATGAACAACATGTTTCCATCGCTGCACTGGCTAGCCTCGTCACTGTCTTCACTTTAAGTTCTGTATTTCAGAATCTCCGTGTTTTGGGACCTAATTTTAGCGTTTGAAAGATCTTCACCCGTTTAATTTTGATTTCTCCCACTCTATTTGCTGCCTCACAATGTAAAACCTTTATTTTGGGACCTGGCTAAAACCCGGGCAGGATCTCCATCCTTTTTCCTTTTATTTGCTACCTATAATGTAAAATCTCAAGTTCTGGTACCTGGTTTAAACCCTTAAAAAATCTCCCCTTTTATGCTCTTTATTTGCTGCTCCATAATGTGAAACCGTTTTGAAGCCTGTAAATTTGAGGGTCATAAAGAAAAATGCCATCTTTGTTAATAAGGAAATATTTGAAGGGCAGAGATGACGATGTTTACAGAGATGACCGGGGATGGACTCCTCATCATATCGCTGCGCGTAAAGGCGATCTCAAAGAGGTTAGTGTAATGGATTTTATTTTCTTTTCAAAGAAATGTGTTTTTTTGGCTTCATCAATTTACTTCGTTGTTCTTTAATAGATATTCCCAAAACCACAAAATCATTTATAATATTTTGTTAAATCTGGCGTAAGATTATGAATCATCTATACTGCAAACTGAATACTTTTTTGTTTGGCGAAATTTGGTTGATATTAGATTGGATTTGATGCCGTGACTAGTAGAGCTCAGTTTAGAGTTTCATTCTTAATGTATTTAAACTTTGGTCATCTTCAAATGTACCACACAATTATTACACCTTAACCTGGCCACGAATTCGCAAGAGGTATGGGTTGCCTTATGGGAGCGAATGGGTCACACTCTTACAAAACTTTGCATCGCCATTGGCTTCCATTATCATTACACCACAATCACTCCACTCAATTGGAATTTCTATAGCTGTTTTGTTTAGTGTAGTGTCTGTCATGGTGACCTAGGTATAAGATATGACTGAATTTACAATTAAGACAAATATTTTGAAATTTAATTTTTTAAATTGTATACATATTTTATTTTTTTCAGATTTTTATGCTGCTGCTGATTACTACTTTTACCATTTTAAAAGTCAAATTGGTACGTCATATCTATCAAAGTATGTACACAATGTGACTTTTAATGGTCCTTAATTAAATGTTGGTTGGTCCACTCCCTCCCAGTCCCACCACTGTGGATGGGGGGTTCGGGGAATGGGTTTCTGCTTCTTTTGGTTGTTAAGGAGAGGAGGAGGTTTGAGGCTGGTTGGTGCACTCCCTCTTGGCGTTTGGTTGTCAGCATCGGTTGGTTTGGTGGGGAATTGTTACGTAAGACCCCCTTAAATGAAATTGGTATTAAGACCTATCAAAATGTGACTTTGACTGTCCCTTAAATTAAGTTGGTATGTGAGATTTAACATGCTTATCCTTCAACTCTTCCCAAATAGCTGATTAGGAAGTGCTTCGACCACGAAGTGACAAATCATAAACATATAACAAATTAAATAATTGATTTTAAACAAAAATATAATTAAGAGAGAGAATTGATAACACCATGTAGGACTGCATATAGGACCTATGAAAGTATTGTGCTTATTTGTTTAGACAATTTTTTCAACCTGTGTTAGATTAAAATAAAGGCCCCTAACTCAAATTGCATGTCCTTATTTTTAAGTCAAATACTGAACTAATACATAGAATCCTTGGCCATTCTAATCCAAGATAAGAATGAAAATTTGTTACCTAATGGAACCTGGAAGGAAACCTAATCAGGCTCCAAAAATACTGCTTCGACACATGGTAATGACCTTTTATTACCAATCTTGGAATAAGATATTTCCTTTGTCTTAAGGCTGTGCATGTTTCTTTGGGTTTCATATTGTGACTTTATTTCACTAGATATGGAGCAAATATCATCCCATTTCATATAGGTGTGCATTCCTATACTACTCCTTGTCAACACATTAGCTCCAATCAACTATCACAGTGTATATCTACTTAAAACAAAGTAAATTTCCGAGAATCCACAATTGTAGTTGTTTATGCTTCTCTTATTCCTGAATAGTGATTAGCTGAAATGCTAAATATAACTGAACAAATCCTTGCATTGTATTTCAATTTTATTCCTATGATATTTGTTAAGTAGTGGATAAAAAATTAAATGCTCTCTAAATATGCTATTTAGCTAAATACTGCATATGGAATCAGATTACCTTTCACTGAAATATATACTAAAAGTTAGCCCCGAAAGACTTGAAGCTCACTATGAGTTGACAAAGGAATGATGCCATTGAAGAAATTGTATACATTATCACAAATAAGGTTTGATGTGGGTACTTCCATATATCGTCTGGACTGATGGCTTTCCTTTAGGTGGTGCCATGTCATACTTTTAATGATAAAACTTATGACATTAGATTTTTCATCAATGGCATTGAATAAAAATGATTAACAAGAGGACTTTTGTGATGGTGAACATTGCTATCATTGGTTTTGTCCTATCTAAAATGAGCATTGAGAAATATATAGAGAGGAACTCAAAACAAATTATTTTGTTAGGTGTTTTAGGATTTCAGTATCCAAATAGTTAAAGTTGGGAGCATGCAATTTCTCAAATGTAGAAACAGGCTGTTGCTTTTTTTATTCCCAGATTCAGACATTAGAAAATGTATAGTAGAGATATTTACTATTTAATTATGTAGATGTCATTGTATGTCTCTTGGTGTATATGAGTTTTTTTTTGAAGCAAGTGTAAATGGCTCGAATCCCCAATGGTGGTTTACACCACCCAACCATGTGGTACCTAGAAGTCCACTCCCACCGTACTTGGAGATAGTCACATGGGCCACAAGCATACTCAATCAATCACATGAAGGATAAGACTACAACCATTCATTGGGTACAAACACCAATGGCACAAGAAAAGATATTCTCATTAGGCACAAACAACAATGGCACAAGGATAAGTTGCCAGAGAGGAGGTAGGGAGTGTCATCGCAAAGCTTGAAGGGATGGCTAAGCAAAGTTGGGTATGCATCAACTTTCCCACGCAAGGAACCCAACTAGCAAGAACCAATGCTCTCTGAGCGGGCATGCCTTCTTTGCTCATACCGAGTTTGTACTAGCACTCTGGCTATGCCATAGAAATCATTATCTTGGTTATTTTTAATTACCTAATATCATTAGTTATCAGTTATTAAAGAAACTCTTCGTTGGCCCCTTTGTGCCTTAGCTGACGTCAAGAGAAACTCCCCTACGACTTTCTAGTACCTTCATCCTAGGTTCATAATGACTCATCACAATTGAGCATGGCACGAAAAACAAGACACAAAACTTGGCATTCAAAATTTTGAAAATGATTTTAAAACGATCCTCACAAAAATCCAATGAAGGATACATGAAATCCCCCATTAAAAAACATCCAATTCGTTTGCAAAATCTAAATTTTTCCAAATATTTTAAAAGCAAAAACCAGCAAATTCAAGCAAACTCCATTAATGGAGCTTAAATTTTCTCATTTTTCAAAAACTAAATTTAAAAAAACGAACAGTGCCCTTTTGGTTTAAGTGTGAACTTCTAATTCATGCAATAAAATTCAAATTCCGAGCATTTTAATTTTTTTTGGCATGGTGAGGGCACAAAATGACATTTTTGAAAAAATGTAAAATCAATTTAAACCACTCTAATTCTTCCAAATTTGAAACTTAAAGGGAAGTCCTATGCTCCTGATGTAGAGCAGGGTGGAGGTTTTCAATTCAATCCCACTTGAACAAACTTTTCAATTTGGAAACCCTAACTTGGTCTTTATCTCACAAATTCTTTAAATTGCCTTGTAGCACTCCAAACCGTGATTTTTTCACCATATCTTTCAGAGAATATTACAAACCCACAATTGAATTACCATTTCTGATACCCTTTATGCTCTTTTTCAACATATCAAATTTGTGAATAGGTTTGTTTTGTAACAACACTCTCTAAAATTGAATGCTACGTTGGGACTAGGTCATATTAGCCCTGTTTTCCAAAGCAACTATATGAAATCCTTCATCCAATCTACCAAACTTCATTCCATGACTTCGACCAGGTCGCATGGGGTCTGAAACTACAATTTTTATCAATTGGAACATTTACAAACTCACCTATCTTCAAAACCCTACTTCTACCTACACTCCTAAGCCTAATACATAGAGATATTAGGCTAGGGCTTGATCAAACTCTGCCCAACCTCCATCCCCTGCATCTACAAACTCTACCAACACGAAAAGCAACCTAACTAATGCCGTTTCACTGATTTGCAGCATTTTTCACCGGTGGAATGGTTCAATATTCCATTTTTTCACTCAAACCCTCCTAACTAGGGTTTCCCCGACTGTTTTCAGTAAAAACCTTCTAACTCTCTTCAATCTCAATGAAATCAAGTGAAACCAAAGCCAAACGACAATAGATTCAACCTTACATCAGTTCCAATACAACTTATATCATCTGCAGACTGTACGGAGCCATACAAAAGTCTGTAGCAACAAAATACATAAATTTTTTCAGATAATAGTGAACTTTATTGTTTGATCACAAAACTATCTCCAGAAGTTTGCCTCAAGTTGTACAAAGCATATTTAAACATCTACAATCAAAACCCAACGGTTCAAAACTACCTTTTGAATGAATGACCGTTCAACTTCCAAATACATCCAAAAGTGCAAAGTTGCTGATGCAACATTTGCAACATATACAAAAACTTAACATATTTTAACACCACCGACCCCACATGACAAAAGACATGACCCATGGCCTGCACCAACTCCCTTAAGGGTGAACATGGCATCCAATGTGCAAAAAGGACTGAAAAACAAAGCTAAGGAATAGAATTATCTCCATTCTCAAATACACGAAAACACATTTTTCTTGCAGTTTCTTCAAAATGAATGAAGTTGAGTCCATACATCATGAAATCTTTTTCCATCCCAATCCAATCCACTCCCAAGATTTCACAATTAAAAAATGAGTAAAATCTCCCAAAAATTCAAATCTCAAAAGGAAGGATTGGAGAGTCATTTTTCTTCCAAAAATAATGCATAACAAAAAGACTTGTTCTTTTTCCTTTATAACCTTTTTGCCTATTTTCTATTTTTCAAATTTCTTTATTTTCTTTTTTTCGTTTTTTCTCATTCCTGTTTCCAAAAAGCATTTTGAGAAAAATAAGACATTCAATAATTAATCCATTTGTACTCTATTTTAACAAACAATTAAATTGAATATAAATATGTGTTCCCAACCCAAGGAATATTTCAAACATAATTAACTTAATTTTATTTTTCCCTTTTCTCGAAACACAAAAATATTTCATTGGATAACATATTATTATGATATTAGAATGTTTCTTTAATGGTCATCTAGTCTTTTTTAGTTTATTAGGTAGTTTCTATTTTCTCAGTTAGTTGTTTTAGAAACTTTCTTCGTTGTTTCTCTATTTAAAGAGACTTCGTCTCATTTGTAATTATCTGAATATCAATTAATGAATTGTAACAATATGCAATCATTTAATTCCTAAACTTCCACTTACGAGAAATAGGGAATTTAAAACATTAATTAAATCATGCAATTAGTGGTAATTCACAACAAGAACGGATTTCAGAGTCACCTTTGTTTTGGATCCGGGCTAATATAGGGTCAAACATGACACATCCCGTACTCGATTTTAGTACGATTGGGGAATAACAAATAGGAAGGCCTAGTGTAATGTCTTTTAAATAACCACCATTGGGGAATAACTCACACTTGCATAATCAGGTGGAGAAATAATCTTGTATCTATAACCACTCAACACACATGTCAAGTGTACCTGCTCAATATATAATAGCCGAAGCATAGCATAATCATCCAATTGGGTACAACATCATATAATGCAAATTGGTGCATCTACATGTTATAAAATAATGATACATGTATTCACAACATGAAAAATAATATGCATATCCATGACTAAAGCATCAAGATAAACCAGACATATAAACATAACATAGGCATCTTAAGAAATACCACAACAACGAAATACATAGAGTCCTCGCAAGGAACTCAACATACTGCCAAACACACATCTCAAAGCATACAAAACACTAGCAATTGATATGTTGAGGCATGTGTAATGTCCCCTATGTGGTATACTTAGAATTCTTCCCTAAATTCACAATTTCCAAGTAAGATATATTTTATTCAATTACAACTTCTGATAGACTCTAGTTTAACCCTGCAAAAATGTTAGCCAATGATTCATAATATAATATAATTAATTGATTATTTGTATTACATCCACTACATTATTTGACATATATATATCTAGATGAGTAACTCACAATGCCGATTCTAAATTATTATCCCCTCAATAATCAATCATTGGGGAAGATTAGTGAAGGAACCTCAATAGGGTGCTAGGAGTCTTTCCTACTTCTAAACCCAAGGGTGGGTAGTCAACTCCCTTGTCTACTTAGCAAGGAATCTCTCCCTCGCCTTCATGTACTTCCAACTCTTCTTCCCATGAACGAATTATAGAGGCATTAATAACTTAGATTGTTAATGCAATGTGAATTACAACTCCTATGAGGTTCTATAGGAAATACATGGAATCGATATATTCAAATATATACATTAAGTAGCATACCACTATCCATGCGACTATGTTACTGTTATAGCCACAGAATGCAGATGCAATAGTGTGGTGTGCAGATAATTATTCTAATTGACCTGCTGTAGATATCAGTCTGCAGATTATCTTCAATGCTGTTCGATGGTCATCCCTTCCTTCCTGATTGCCCTTTTACATGCTTTGCATCCCATCCAGACGAGACATGTCTTTTGGATTGGAGTGACCATTTGAATGGTCATGACTTTTGGGATTAGCTTAGTGTCATAACTAATCCTTTCTCATCGCTGCTCTTAACAATTACCAATTATTGCTTATTTAATTTGTATTATTTCTTGCCAAGGATCGCCGGCCTTTCTTGGTCATAATCGCTGCTGTCTGTATCGTTTACTATTGCATTATATTTAATCCCCATTAATTTAAGGAAATCATCCTATTCTTTATCCCATGATTCTCATGCGGAGGTCAGCATAATCCAGGAATATTATACTTGTTCTTCCATGGGGCATGACAGTGATTTATTTCCTTGTTTCCTCACGGGGGCATGACAGCACGTCATCTCAAAACATGCGGGTGGTTCAAACACACCATACAGAGCAAGAATAGAAGCCACAACCAAGGCTAACAAAAAAATGGTGAAGCTGAACCACTGATAAACACCCAAAACAAGCACAAGCACGACCTATGCATCCCCTGATACATAGTTGGAAAACAATGCCGAGATCAAGACATCTCAAGGGCGCAAATAAGAGGGCATTACATCCTTTAACTACAAGTATTCAAAGATGAATCACTCTTGCAACTTAGTAGAAAACAAGAGATTCTTAAGATACAATGCCTTCCCAACTTTTGATGTCTGATACTTGCTCTTTAAGATTACCCACAATTTTGGCACCAAATTGGCATTTTGTACTTCTGGTGCTAATTCATTGTTTAGTACAACCTAGTTGAGGTCTTGATACACAGTTAGTGAATATTTTATATTGTATTCTGGCCATAAATAAGTACTAATTGCTAACTTGTTACTAACACAAAATAAATCCTTTGCTTTTTTTTCCATACCTCTTTAATTGGAGAACACCTTTTTAAATACTCTATTCTTAATAATCTCAATTAAAATTAAATTTAATTTGAAATTCTAGAAGTGCAACTATATTGTGACCTTAGACTGTAAAAACAAATATTCTTCGTTT
The DNA here is from genome assembly GCA_007115665.2 of Sequoiadendron giganteum. NCBI lineage: Eukaryota > Viridiplantae > Streptophyta > Pinopsida > Cupressales > Cupressaceae > Sequoiadendron > Sequoiadendron giganteum. The sequence continues at coordinate 625,243,369 of CM021109.1, forward strand.
TCTAGTTTTCACACGGAGTAAGCAAATTCTTCACTGTCTTAGCAAAGTTCCTTTCTGTCTGCAGTCATTGCCAAACAGAAAAATTAAAAGCTAACAGTTTACACCCCTCTAATACTTTGCTTCTCGCCATGTGCTTTATGTCTCCTACGCCTGGTAAGTGGTAACTTGTTAAATGCCTCTAATATGGCCACATGGGAGCACTCAGGTGGCTAGAAAAAACTCACATGCAGCAACGGTCCCCTTGGCATGTCAGATTTTAAGAGATCAAATCAGTTTGCTGCCCAATAAATCCTGGATAGATGGCTTTGCTTTGTAGCTTCCAACTTCAATAGTAAACATTACAGCATATCCTTACCATAAGAAAATGGTCGATCTGGTAGCCACCTCTATTCGCATGCCTCATGCTACCGCAACCACTTCCAACTGAGCTTGCAACCACCACATTGTGTAACCACCTAATCTCAAGTTGCTTTCAGCTGAATGAAAAATATGCCGACATGATTGGCAGACAAGCCCTCAACAGAGGTGTTGCATCCCTTCACACTGTCCACACCCAGTGTGTTGTTTTCCTATGTAGACTGGAGCATGACTCGATCCTTGACCAGACTGTCCTTTCTTGACAGTCCTGCAAAAGTGACAGTTTTCCAAATGAGTGAATAATGTGCTGCTGGGTGAATGTCTTTCACACATTTTGCCTGATAGATGGGCGTGAGCATTTATCTTGAAACTACGGTAAGATTGACCATCTGACTTAAGCAGGATACAAGCAATTATAGTCTTCCCAGCAGGACTTTCACTGACTTCAAATATTGCAGCACTCATGAGTTTGGCTTTGATACCGTAAAACTATATTTGCAGAGGCCACAATTAACATTATGCCACTTTATATAATCTGGCAACTGTATAACAAATACAATAACTGTAACAATTTATGCATAGGGAAAAATGACAAACGTGGATTCATTTTAAACAAATCAACTAGTTTAGTCCAATTGAATGACTCTTAGCTGGCTTAAATATTCTATAAGACACATCCTATAGTTTATCTATCAATTCACAATGCACTTCTTAGCCCTCTGCATTTTGACATATTAAGGACCCTAGGCAGTTGGCTCTAGACAACGTGGTAGAGTGGGTGGTTGTCTTTCTAGTCTGTGCTTTTCAGAGCACTGCAGTTTGAGTTCACCATGAGAACTTGTTGCAACAGGGTAGCTATAAAGTATTCATGGCATGCAACAAAGTTTTTACTTAATGTTAATGGGAAGCTGAATCTTCCAGTTGGATTAATGATTCATTAGACAATTCCTTTTTCAGTGATCTAGAGAGCAATATGTGAGACAGGCAGGGAAGACTGATTTATTTTCCAATTTTCAGGTTGAAGCAAATTCAATGGTTGTGGCAAACTTGAGTAAGACAAAAAGCTAAAGATTATAGATTAGAACAGAGGCTATGAGATGGAGCAAAAAATGCTTGGAGATCTGTGTACAATGTTACATGGATGCGTCTTTTAGGGATTTCTAGCTGTTCTTGCCCCCAGAATGTTTTGGGGATTTAGGGACCGCGAGGAAACGTCCCTGTGGCAGTCTCTGATCTGAAAAAAATACAGGGGATGACCTGCAATTGGGCAAAAATTGGTAGGGGATGGCTGGCCATTCCCTGAAGCCCAGCATTTAATTTTTTGATTTTCAAAAGAAAAAAGAAAAATAAGAAAAAATGATGCTAAAATTATTGTTCTTTTTGACAGGCAGGGAAGACTGATTTATTTTCCAATTTTCAGGTTGAAGCAAATTCAATGGTTGTGGCAAACTTGAGTAAGACAAAAAGCTAAAGATTATAGATTAGAACAGAGGCTATGAGATGGAGCAAAAAATGCTTGGAGATCTGTGTACAATGTTACATGGATGCGTCTTTTAGGGATTTCTAGCTGTTCTTGCCCCCAGAATGTTTTGGGGATTTAGGGACCGCTAGGAAACGTCCCTGTGGCAGTCTCTGATCTGAAAAAAATACAGGGGATGACCTGCAATTGGGCAAAAATTGGTAGGGGATGGCTGGCCATTCCCTGAAGCCCAGCATTTAATTTTTTGATTTTCAAAAGAAAAAAGAAAAATAAGAAAAAATGATGCTAAAATTATTGTTCTTTTTCTCTTCTATGATATTGAGCAGTTCTGATAGAAAATGAGAGTATGCTGATGTCTCCACTTAACTCCTAAACATAGGTATCTCTGTTAATGCTTATTAACTAATCTTTTAAGTTTCAAGTATTTCAACTCAAAATTTTCACTTGATCACTTGCCATTTGCAATGCTGTATATAAAACCAGTCAAACACAGATTTGAATACAATAAGAAGTCAACCACAAGAAGTTCCGTCTTGTCTGATATAGAGGCAGATTCTTTCAAGTTCCAATCACACCAATAGGGGTTGCATTGGGATAAGCCGAATCAGGATGACTAAGCACTCCAAACTTTTTCATGAAAACAATACACATAGATCAGAAAGGAAATAGATTATTTTTTCTGTCAATACAAGATTCTGATTTTACACTCTGCAGTTCTTTTGTTTGATATAATGTGATGAAGAGCATCTGCATATGCATCAACAAATGTGTTTTATACTTTGATCAGAGATAGGCTATTGCACAATGTTCCTTATGTACCCACACTGTGCAATTGACAACATATAAATTTGATGTTTGACAAGGATGCTTTTTTTGAAGAATTACAGTTTTTTGAAATTTGATATTCAAATATATAGCCCTGTTTAACCTTGAAAGGAGGAATTATATTTGCACAAATCCCACAGATGGTGCAATCATAAATTCTGTGGTTCTGGGTAACATTGACTTAGAGCCAACGATATGCATCATCTTATAGGTTACGTAGGCTGAACCTGAGAAATAACTGTAAGTATAATCCATTTAAATATGACCATAATCCACACTTCCAAGATACTATAACAATTTTCCCATTCTATGTGAGATATTGGCCATAAGCTGTTCAATTTTGATGCAGTGCTAGCAGATGAAGATTAGATATAGTGGCAGATTTATTATGTTTTTGCCATTTTGTAGTTGTAGCCTTTGCGTATTTTGTTGTAATTGTTATATATATATATATATATGAAAGTTTGTTAATTTGTGTGTTGACTCAAGTGAATTTTCAATTCAGTTTTAATATTATGCAATATAGTTGTATAATGTATATGATGAATGCCTTACTTATGAATAATTGGTTCCTGTATTTTGAAAAAAATTCCTATTTTTCAATTTCTATCTGCTATGCCCTTAATCCATTGATTGTATTGGATATGTGTAGCCGTCTTATGGCTAGCATAACGTTTAATTAGGCTATATAATTGTTAATATAGCCTTAATATAGGTATTTAAGTCAGCCTAGATGGCATCCATGGCATAAGTATGGCATATATATGAGGTAGTGGCTAGTTTATTGGCATCATATTGCGTGCTGTGTTCTTATTGAAGACTATTGGAGGTAGCCCCCTTGAAGTGACTTATTATTCTCAAGTATTTGCAACATATTTCTTATTATATTCTTCTCTTGTGCAAGTTATTTTATTACAAGTGGCATCAAAACAAAACAACATTTTTTGATATAGGAGGTCAAATCATGAAGCACATATTTCTCTCAATTTGGTGTTGGTATTTTTTACTTTTGGAAGGTTGATTAAGGACATATTTAAGCTATTACAATCTAGTTTTGAGGTCATTTGGAGCCAATTTGAAGTAATTATTGTGAAATTAGGGTTTCCACCAAAATTGCTCCAAGGATTGTAAAAATTCAACCCCTCTCTATATATAGGACTAGGTCAACTATTTTTTTTGTTGTTGGAATTTTGGAGAGTTGAGCAAAGACATATTGAATCTATAAGGGAAGAAATCAATAGGATGGAGGAGGAAATCTTGTCGAAGGTGGTAGTGCAAACAAAAGGAGAAGTTGCAAGTATGAAAGAAGACACAATGGCTTACATCAAGAACACAATGCTCCAACTCCAAGGATCTATATCTTAATCAAAGGAGTGGCACAACGTTTCAAGCAATCAAGGTGGATTATTGAGGCTAGCCAATCTAGATCCAAGTGTTGGCGCTCATATGGAGGAGGAGGAGGAGGTCCCTATACCACCAAATTTGAACACAATTATAGATGTGTACTTAGTAGTTGCTTGGGATGTGTCACAATGATTGCCTCCCAAAGTAGATAATGATCATGCCATTCAACTAGTACCAAGGCACTATCCACCATCAATCACCTCTTCTTTGAGGGAAGTGTTGGTGTGTGTTTTGAATACACCACCATACACAGAATAAAATGCCCAAGGACACTTTATCCTCTCTTGAAAAGTAATTGCAAATACCTAGAAGGTAATACAATAACTCCAATGTTTCTTTTGGTCAGGTCATGACATATGGACAAGGTCAGTGGGCGTTGTGATTTGCTGGTAATCACAAGGGGACTTATGTAAAATTCATTTTGCGAGTTGAGGACTTAGACAGTTTTATCATTGAAGCTCTTTAGATGGGTGTTTCAGTTTTTCCAAAAAAAAGGCTCAAGAGACGGTAGCAACCAGATAAAATAGGGTAACCACACTTTGTTTCGCCTCCTTCGGACAACTACGCAAAGTGGGTGCAATCTTCAACGGAAGTGATAATAATTTTCATGTTTGAATTGAAAACAAACATAAGTTAAGCATCCACAAATTAATGGCTCAGACTAACTTTACACATCAAATGCAAATCATCCATTTGACAAAAGTATGAGCTAAATTTTATCTACCACTGCTATCAAATCTATCATCCACTTAACAAACATATAAATGAAATACTAATCTAATTCTACTCTAAGTGTTGAAGGAGAAATATTAAAACCTTGCACACTACTTGAAAATAAAAGTGGTTCTTAGCAAATCATGCACAAGAGCTTTTATAAACGAAAATAGTTTCGTCGCAACAATTTTATACAACTCACTTCACCAATTGTAAATGAGAGTAAACGAGTTTATATAGAGTTTACAAAATTGAATAAACAGCTCAGATTAAAAATGAGCCAACGGCCAAGATCAAAACAAATAAACCCTAATTAGGGTTTCCCAAAATGACTTCAGTGAACTGAGAGTTGACAGGGTGATGTGGCGCTTTGGAGCTATTTTCAAGGAATTACATCCCGATCGTTCTGCGTTGCCATGTGTTCGATGAATCTGGACACGATCAAGGCAACTTCATCCATGGTGACCTGAGGAAGCATTCCGATCCTGAAGTCCAGTCCGTCCACACTCTCGGCGCATTTGGCAAAGGTATCCTCCCACTCTGGCTTGGTCTTCTCAAAAGACTCTCGGAGGCTTAGGAAGTTCGTCAATTTGGCCCAATCCTGCTTCAAAATAAGTCCAGTGATAGCAAAGATGCTTTCTTGGACTTTCCTTTTCAAAACCTCTAACTGCAGGTCATTCTCTCGTAGAGCCTCCTTATCCAGGATATCGGCAATCATGTTGAGGATTTTGGCTTGAACTTCTTTGACCTGCTCCTCCAGCTTGAGACTGTCAACCTTTACCCTGTCTAAAACTTCACCTCGCCCCGTTAGTGCCCAATACCAAGTATGGAAGTCATATGCTGCACCAGCCGCGATGATATCTCCGTCTATCAATTCTTGCTTAGGAATTCCTTTCAGAATCCTAAGGCAAGGAATTATTCTCTCCTGCACATCCGAAAGGCTCTCCCATACTTCAGCCAAAGCGGCTAGCCTAGAAAGTAGGGCAGTGGCCTGACCATAAACCAGAGTCAACCTCTCTACGAATGCCTCAGCTTCAGTCCCCTTCACTGCTATCCATTCTCTGGCTTCCCGAACTGTGACCATGTTTTCTTCTATTTCTTTAATAGCCTCCTGTGAAGAGTTCGGGAGTAGAGGAGCTGCCATGTTATCTTGATCAAGTGCTGGATATACTCCTTTAGGCGCTCAATTTCTAACTGGCACTCTTTCCTCTTGGCTACCTCCTTTGCCAACCTTGACTTGATAGTGGACACAGAATTGTCCAAGTCTTCAATTTCTTGGCCCTTCGTGGTTGGACCCAAGTCAATGGTTGTGATGGCATAATCTTGTGGAGCCATGTCCTCCTGTGGCCTGTCCACTGTAGGCACTGCGATCTGCACTGTCCTGTTGCCGGCTTCATCTCTCTATATGCTCGAGAATTTCTTTGTTGGCTTCTTAACTGCAGTCTGCGTAAGTTTGGCCAAGAAGTCAGCAGTGTCATCCTCTTCTGGCTCCTCCACTGGCGCCTGTACTTTTAGCTTCTCCCTTAGCCAATCCGGGATCTTTGGCTGCTCTATGCCTTCATCTTCCGGCCTGTCTTCTCTGTCAAGAACGTCCAGAATTCCCCTAAGGGCTGAAATCATTCCTTTCTGGAAATCCTCATTTTGGGTGTCCACATTTTCATCATCGGACTCCAATATTTCTGTGCCCGTGGGAGATGGTGGCGCATCTTCGTCCGGCTGAGGCTCCATATTGTTTTCCGGAATCGGGGAAGAATCCCTTATGTCGGCCAGTGAAGCATCTACAGTAGCCAGCATCTCTTCAATATTTCTCGATGCGGCAGATCGTGAAGGCTTCAGCTTCGCCTGCTTCTGAACTGGCTCCTTACCCACAACTATCTCCTTCCGTTTCTTGGAAGTGGTGGCCTCTATCATCTCTACACCCTGGGATGCGTCTGCATTGGAAGAATAGGATTCTGCCTCACTCAACATATCATAAGTCAAGGTTATCCTTTTTCACCTGAGTTCCTGAATCTGTTGATCAACCCACCACTGTGTATGCTTGATGACAGGTCTCATCAAAGTATTCAAATCGACGTGCTCTGGTTCTGACCATCTGACCATCGACAAAGGCAAGCTCTCATCAAGGTGCGGCTGTACCTGTTGTCCATCTTCCTCTAACTGATCCGGCACCCGACAAAGTTCCGTTGCCCTGATCAAGCTGACAGGCAGTCTGGACCACATCTTTCGCCTAACCTCAAACTCGTTTGCAGCATCCACCCAGAAATCTTCCAGTTCAACCCTATGCTTGTACCTCCTTCTATCCATCGTCTTGATGTGATGATGTGGGTCGAAGTGGCTCCTAGATGGATAGGTAGCAAAAGGATAATGCTGAATCTCGAGCCTGGCACTATTTGTTGCCTGCGATGATGGACAAGACTCTAGCATGTTCCCTATAAAGAAGGGAAAGGTTACTGCCGCCTTTTGCTTTGTCCGTTGGAGGCCTTGAAATTCTTCTAGCTGCCTTAGAACTTCCAACAGGACCATCTTGTTAGTCGGGAAAATGGGCAAACGATATGGGCTCCCGGTGAATCCCTGGATTCTGATGTAAGTATATCGGGGATACTGGATAAACCAAGATCCATATTTGCCAATCAGCTTCTTGGCCTTAGGAGTCAGCCGTTGATGCGTCCCTCCCTGGAGTATCCTAGTGATATACATAAGGAAGGCGTCATGAGCTCGCCTGAAATGAGCCTTCTCTTTCAACTGCAACTGTGGATAACAGTCATATGCCTTCAACTCGTTTGATCCACTGCCGACCGTGCCTTTGCATATCAAGCCTGCATACTTGTAAGTCCTAGCCAACATATAGATGACGTAAGAACTCATATAAAACGTTTTAGTTTTCTCCAAGTTGACAAGCTGCTCGTGGAGGTTGTTGCTTATCATTCGTGACCAGTTAAACATCTTCACGTCCTCTGTGATGTCCTCAATAAAATAGTACATCCACAGCTCGAATGGTGCCCCCAAAGGATTGCCTGCTATTCTGTTCAACAAGATAATGATGTCTCCGTAGTCCTCCTTGAAGTCCGTACGCATCAACCTCTTGGGCATTTTCTTGACCGACGGCCTAGGCTTGTCCAACCATGACTTGTTGAGGTTGGCGGCACAAAGGTCAGGCTGTTCATCATACAATCTCTGGGCGTCTTCTTTAGTTTTATAAGTGGTCTTAGGATACGAAGGAATGCCAAAGGCCTCTTGTATGGCCAACTCTCCCAGATGTGCCAATATTCTCCCGTCAGGCGCCACAATTTGCCTCAACTCAACATTATAATGAAGCGCACACTCCACCATCAATTCAGCACATTCAAGTGCAGGCGGAAATCTGGCAGCTTGAAAGATTCCATTTCTTACCATTCTCCTGGCTGTAGGCGTGGGTAAAGGCCCATTGTGCCCATATACTCTTCTCTTGAATTCATCGAGGTCTATATGACCAAGATTGGTGTCCGAGATGTTCTTCCATTTTGATTTTATTTTAGTCTCTGGCTGCGATCCCTTGTTCGTGAACTTCATCTGTGCTTGCCTGGACGTCTCTTCTTGATCGACTGTCAACCTGCAAGTACAAGATACTTAACATTAATATAAGACCTTTTAAAATCAATTTATTCCGGGGTGTAGTTTGGACAAAATCGCACTTTCAGCTTATTAAATTAAAATTTCTGTCAAAAAGCAAAGCTGAAAGTAATCAAATTCGCCCATCTATGAATGAAACTCGTGCCGGAAAGAAAGTAGAAGATAGAAACGAGGTACAAACACATTGTCGATTAATTTCCAAACCTCAGAGATCGTATTCTGGCTGCAAATGAATTTAAAAATTCTGAAAATCTGCCAGAGGAAGTGCGCCAAAGCTGGGAAGTACGATTTTCAGCAAAGAAATAACTTCTTTCTTTCTAAAAATCACGCCTGTCAACAAGAAATTGCTTCCTTGATTCTCACAGCAACGTTACTTGCACTAAATTTTCCTTCGCAAACGATTCCCAGAAGATTCGAGAAAGATAGCTTCTTCTCAGTCGAAATTGTGAAGAAATGAGTTGCTGAAACTCATTTTATGGCTGAGAAGTGCGATTTTCCTCAAGGAATTGCTTTCTTTTCTCTGATTTTCTTCCAATTTTAGAAACGTTTTTCTTCTCGGATTGGCAAGTTTCTAATTTCACTTTCAGTTGCTGAGGCAAGTTTCCAATTTTCATCTCTGTGCCACCTTTGTTTGAGATTTTTGAATTTCTTAAAAAAATTGCCTAAGTGTTGGAGAAAATATCAAAAGATATTAAATTAATTGTTTAAAATTAATTTTCCAACATACTTTAAATCTTCGAATCATGGCAATTTTAAATTTACCTAAGGCAAAATAATTCAATCTTCCAAATAATCTCCAGACTTCGAATTTTTTAATTAAAATTCCCTAAGTGCTGGGAAATAATTAAAAATATTAAAATATTAAATTCCAACCCGTTTAACCTTGACACATGGCTAAGTTTGTTTGTCCGAGGCAAAATATCTCTTTTCAAATTGTCTGCCTAGCCAAAATGTGCTCAATAGTTCATCTGCCAAATTTCAACTCTCTAGGCGGACTTCTGACCCCTCTGGACATTTTTACTTAGCCAAACGATTCATCTTCTGGGTTGGGCGAACTTGGAGATCTCTGCCACTTTGCCATTTTTTATTCGTGCCTTGGGAATTTTTTTCAAGCTGAGAGGGGCGGACTTCACACTTGCTTTGCCTTACATTCTCCATTTCTTGCCAAAGAATTCACTTTATCTTGCTGAGGAGTGCTTTTCAAGCCGGCCTAACCTCTTTTCTAGCTAGACATTTTTCCATTTTTCATGCCTTGGAAAATAAAATTTTCCTAAGTTAGGCGAATTTCTCCATATTTCCTTGCCAATGGCATGTTTTACCTTCCATTTGTCTAAGGCGGACTTCAACCTTTTCTTGCCATGGCGAGTTTTGTTCTTGCCTTGTCCAACGGCAGACTTCACTTATAATTGGCCATTTAATCCATCATAAGGCGACTTTTCTTTGCAATTTCACCCCTTCCAAACATCTTGGAGCGAACCCCTTCATATTTCCTCCCTTCTCCAAACTTCTTGGGGCGGACTTCACATGCCTCTTGCCATTTTAGCATATGGCGGACTTGCTAGCCTTCATGCCTTTGACTTTTTGGGCTGACTTTGACCCTTTTGTGCCATGGGCGGACTTGCTCTTTCCTTTGCCAAGGGCGGACTTGGCTGTGTCTTGGACAAGGCGGACTTTGAAGCTGGCTTAGATATGTGCATGGCAAACTTCAAGGTTGGCTCACCAGTGTCTACCTTTGGCATGCCAAAGGTAGGGCGGACTTCATGCTCTTCTTGCCATCCTTCTCTCATAGGTGCCTCTCTCAAACTTAGCCATTTTCCGAACTTTTGCCATTTTTACCTTGATTCTTTTGACGTCTGGAGGCGTGTTGATTTCTTGCTTGATGGGATCCAAAAATAGAAACTTTCCCAAAATAGAAAAAGCAAAAAGCATCCCTAAAAAATAGGAACTCTAGAATGGCCTAAAAATGCCGAAAATCAAAAAAGCAAAAAGCAAAAAAGCAGAGTCCCTAAAAAATAGGAAGTGTCAGAATTGACCGAAAGCAATGGCTTTCCTCGTCTATTGGGTCTTCTGAGCATTTCCATGATGTTTAAGCAATCAAACGGGTTCAAAACCTCAACTTAGCCATACGGACTCTCAAAAAGTTATTCAAATTTAGGACTCTAAAACTGGCGATTTCAGAGGGCGACATCAAAACTTGGGGGTCCCCATTTGCAATGGGGCGATGTGTGAAATAGGTCTCAACAGGAAGGTTAGAGGAATGAAGGGCACATTTAGCACTAGCAAGAGGTACTCTCTAGTTTCAAGGTGAACAAGGCAAAGGCACAGTTGATCAACATTGAGGACAGTGCTTCTTTGAAGAGGGGGGCATGCTATGCCCTTAACCCATTGATTGCATTGGGATATATGTAGCCGACTTATGGATAGCATAACATTTAATTAAGTTATATAATCATTAATATAGCCTTATATAGGCAGTCAAGTCAGCCTCAGTGACATCATATTGTGTATTGTGTTCTTATTGAAGACTATTGGAGGTGACCTTGTGAAATGGCTCAAGACGTTGTCCCCTTGAAGTGGCTTATTATTTGCAATTATTTGCAGCAAAGTTCCTATTTTTTCTCCTGTGCAAATTATTTCATTACACAGTTACCATCTCGGGAACTTTGTGGAACATAGGTTTACATAGCTCGGGGTGAAATAGAACTCCCACTAGAAGCTAGGTTGGGTTAGGAGTAAGCTGATACTATAAGGCAGGGTATGTGCAAGAGCAGAGACAAGATATGTGATTGGTTGGCACAAGATTATGATAACAGCTACAAGCCATGCCAAACTTCACACAGATAAAACCAAAGACAGACAGAGATCAGGTCAAACATGAATGTATGTTTGGATGGAAGTGTTGAAAAGCATATTTGTGCATATTAATATAAATGGGAGTTAGGGTAATTGGGAAGTTAGTTGCTCACCAACAACCAATACCAAAGATTTCAACCAAAGTGTACCATTTATCATGTCACTTTCCATAAAATTATTCTCTTTGTTTGTTGGATGCTATTGTAGTTATGAAGGAATTTCGGCCAAATTATCCCTAGCATTTTATTTGTTTTGGGATGAAAAGTATTTATCATAATATAAAATCTTATTGAGTCTTACAAGTAATGTACACGAAAGAACAAACTCAATTTCTTTAGATTGCCATACTGAAATGCACAAGGTGTGCCAAGGCATGCATGTGGCAAAACAAGTAGCTGTGATTGTCTTGCAACCGAGAAACTATTTCTTTTACCTGAAATGACAGTTTTAGAATGGATGTCATATCAGACTTTTATTTTATCCAGAAACAGAAACAATATTTTTACTACCTTTGCACCATACTTGATGTATTGCTGACTCAAATGCCCTCCTAAAAGTAAAATTTTGTGGTACAAGTTAGGATGCAAGGTGTGAAACCATAAAAGTTGCATACCGAGTGGTTGTGTTCGTCTGTTACACTATAAAAATATGTATCCCAGTATAACATGTTTTATACTGGAGATAGTAAATTTTCAGTACGGATGTCCAAGTGTATGAGAAACAATGAGCTTCAAGTCTTTCTAGTGCTATACGGAAATGTGTTGCTCACATGAATGTTCTCTAAGTTAAAATGAGCAGAAGCAAAGCAGTGAGAAAACATGATATAGAAATTGAGAGTATATGAAGCTATATATAAGCATCAAATAACTGCCTTGAGATTGTACATATATAAAATCTGATTCTGACAGGCTCTGATAGTTACACTTGCCATCTGTTCATGGTAAGTGTACTGGCAATCTTTCTGTGCCTGATGATGTGGTTTAGTTTAGGAATGTGTAACTGTGAAAGCACTGGGAATGTGCATGAGACCCAGAAATAGACGGGTTTGACCTAGTGATTATGGCATTGATATTGACTTCTATCATAAAAAGTGAGGATTTAGGTTGTATTCTGTAAAAGGAGATCATCTTTGGGATTGAATCTGTATTTATGCCATGGATTATCATGATTTATGACTTTTAAAAAAGGTAACTCATATATTCTTTAGCAAGCATGTATGTTTTTTCATTTGTATTTGCTTTGGTTGACTATTGTGACATTCATGGAAGAGGCACTTTTCCTTTCAATGTATAGCTGCCAGCCAGATTTGCATCAATCTGGGAGTGTTCAGCTTTCTGTGCCTTTGCCAATGGATTTAAGAGATGGCCAACTTCAAAGCAAAGACCATTTCTAATTATTAATTCATTCCTCCAACTAAAGATTTTGTCATAGGAAGTGGACCTTATGCTGCATTTTGTGAATAGAAATTATTTATGTGTTTGATTTCTGTCTTAAGTTTGTTATGACACAATTTACTTTTTCTCTGTACTGATATTAGCTATTATTAAATATTCTGTTGAAATTTACTCTTGTTTGCGAATTCATAATGATAAATACTTTTGCTGCATTTTGATTGAATATCAATGGCAGTTGAATTGCTAACAAGGCTTGTTTGTGTACTCAGGTTAAGCGGATCCTGGATGAGGGAGGAAATGCGAATGAACCTGCATATGGTCCAAAATCGCTTGGGTTACTCCCCTGCATCTTGCTGCCTCTGGAGGGCACATAAAGGTCATGGATGATTACTAGAGCATGGTGCTAACATAGATGCCCGTACTAAGGGAAGTGGATGTAACTGATCTTCATTTATTTGTTATTGTTTACTACCTCTTGAGAATAAAATAATGGCAAATTATTTGCCCTCCATTTGTATCTTCTTTACTTTAATCTCTTATTGAACCAGCGTGATTACCTGTACAATATGTAGGGACCCCTCTACACAATGCTGCAAAGGAAAGGAAAAAGAAGGCAATTCGATTTTTGATTGAAAATGGTGCTTTTCTGCCTCATGATATCAATGATGGGAGATTCAACCCACCCCTGCACTACTGCCCAAGGCTTGAGTTGGCATACAAAATCAAAGACAAGCTTAGCTCATCTGTGAGTGATGAATATTCTGACTAAGAAGTCTCAAAGAAAATGAACAAGTCTCGATGTTTGTCTTGCTGTAAATTGCTCCCATCTGCTGACTTCTAGAGGTTATGTTTTGACACGAGCAACTTTTAGGACATCCATCTAATACCAAAGAGGCTAAGTATTCTTGATTCTGAAACTTCTGTAAACACGACTTAAATACTATGGTCTAGTTAGTTCTTGTTCAGTTTTAGTATTTTGTGGCTGGGCTATTTTCTATCATATTTTACCATATTTAGTTGCATTGGATCTCAATTGGTCATTCATATATAAATAGGAAGGAGTTTCTGATGTTAATCTATAGTATGCTGATCTCTGAAGAGCATTAAATAGATTTGTGATTTGTCTTTTGCATGTTGATCTCCAAGTACTTAAGTGTCTTGCAACCAGTCTTTGTAAATATTTATGTAATATTTATATTTACATAAGGGTTTTCTCAAAAAGAATTATTGTATCCACAGAATGTAGTCATATGAACATCCTAGGAGTAACTTCAATGCTGCAAGATTATAATAATAATACTTGGAACTTGAAAGCAATAACGATGTCTATGAAATGTGTATAGAACATACATTAGTGTTTAATAAATAGTTTAAAACCCTAAAAATAGATGCCCGCTGGCCAATTTAATATCAACAATAGTGGGCATTTTAGAAGACTTAGAACCATAAACATTCTCACCTGTTCTCTACCTAGAAAAACTATTTTTTGTTGTATTTACTCTCTCTGGTATTTGTACAGTTCTGGGCATGTTGTCTTTTTGTACATTTTGTCTCTGTTTCTGTTCTGTTGTTTCCCTCCAAGCAGTGAGTCTTTTGCAATGAAGATCTGAATGGCCTCAAACTGAATTGCAAAGTTTTCAGAACTGTTATATGTTTGACAGTCAGAGGTTCATTTCGTAGAAACTTTGTATGGAGATACTTCAGGATGAAATGGAGTTGCTGGTCTGGTCAATGGTTTAGACAAGAAACCCACAAAGATCACTGGTTTAAAGAGATTGGAAATATCACTCTATTTTATTCCACACAAGTTCCAATTATTTCTTTTTGTATGCCCCACTTCATGACAGTAGTAACATATAATTTTCCCTTAGCCCATAAGAGCTATTTCTTTTGGAGCAGTGCAGCACTTGAGTTATGATTGAACTTCATCTGTGTAGTATTAGCCACTCAACAACGAGAAGGCAGCAACCTTTGATGATTGTATTGAATCTTGATCATCAAGTTTATGCAATGTTATTGTAAATGACACCTTTCCGGTAGCTGTTTGATAGGAAATTTGGAATGTCTTTGCATATTCTTGAATTAACCACAACATTTGTTGTAGGAATTTTTAGTTATGAGTTTGCAAATGGTTGCAAGATTGAAAATGTTCAAGCACAGCCTGTCTTAAGATTTAAAAATAGCAAGCTGGTCGCATAAGGTCGCATAAGGAATCAAGGTTGATATCTCTGCTGATTATTTGCACCTCTGCCTTAGTTGCAATGGATGAAATTGATGTTATTCTTTGGAATCATAGGCTCGGGCATGTTAATGTACAATCTTTGAAGACTGGGAAAGGAAGAGAAATATATATTTCATACTAGCATTTGTGGATCAATCCCTAACTTGTGAGGACATATTTCTTTATTCCTTGAGGATCGATTAACTCCACAAAGCAATGTAGTAAAAATGTTATAGTTAGAGAGAACACAATGCAAGAGAATACAAGATATGGATGGTACATATTAAGTACTAAATTATCACTATGGTACTTTAGTACAACAAGGGCACGATTCTCATCACCTTACCTTGTCTCTGTATTATACACAAAGGTAGGTCACATCAATTTTACCATATTAAATGTATGCCTGAAAAAACCCAGATCCCAAGGCATCATAAACATGTAACCGATTGGTTTTGATAAACTATAATCCCAAGGCATTATAAACTTGTGACTGATTGGTTTTGATAAGCAACAATCCCAAGGAGTACAAAAATTGTGTTTCAAGGTGATAAATGAATCCTAACCCACTTCATTCAAAAGTACGCTCAGCATGTGAGCCAAAGGTGGTTTTTACCAATTATGTGCAATCATATATGCTAAATATGGTAGTGATTATTTAGTAAGTTCCCATTCTTTCTCGACTAGTGGTAGCTTTTTCTTATATCATACTAAAAACTAAAATTTCATTCAAAAAGCTATCACAAAGGAATCTACGGATGGCTTTAATTGATTATTCAAAAATCTCATGATTATAGGTGGTGTGTTGATTAAGAACAATCCATTTATACAATTCTTGTGCTGTCTTGCATGGAGTTTTACTATGATCTTCAATACTTAGTGGTATTCAGATTTTTAAGTCTTTAACTTTTTGAAACACTTGGCCCATTGCAATTGATTTAACATATGGAACCAGAGTTTTAACATCGTCTTATTCTTGGGAACCCTTTTAATCTATTACTCTTATTTTCAGGTGCAGAAGGTATAGATAAAAATTAGTCTATTTACAGGGTTGTAGTTTTTGCCACCTTGTTTGATGATGCTCTCATTCTCCTTTTGTTCCAACAACCTTTGCAGCTGTTTCTTCAATTCATTTGCCAAAAAATGTACTTCTTATTGAGGCCTATATGGGGAAGTGGTGAATCATTGTAGAAATTGGATTTGGTGTTCTACCTCTTAGGTGGCAATGATTTTGGAGTCATATAAAACCTCCTTAAAGGATGTTGAAAATATTGTCATTGATGTCAAAGGTTGCTTTGTGAAAGTTGTTTTGCTCAAAAAGGGATATTGTTGGGAATATTGTCATTGATGTCAAAGTTGTTTGGTTGACATAGTAAGGTTGCTTTGTGAAAGTTGTTTTGCTCAAAAAGGGATATTGTTGGAAATATTGTCATTGATGTCAAAGTTGTTTGGCCGACATAGTAACAGTTTATTTTCAAAAGAGGTTATTTGGATGGCTGACTCAAGGAATAATAAGAGTTTAATTTAATTTGTTTATGGCCGACCTCCATTTATTTTTGGTGCTTAAAAAAGAAAGACTTTACCTTAATTAAGGGCAGTGCTGGAATACAAAGATGGCTGACCCTTATGATGATAACAATTAAGAGCAGCGTTGGAATTATTTTAAAATAAAAAGATGGCTGATCTCCTTCAGGAAAATTGCCTCCTCTTAGAGGCATGAAGAGGTATAAAAGGAAGATGAAATGGGAGCAAAGGATGTAAACGAAAATGTGAATATCATTCGAATGCAGAGCAGAGCAGATTTAATGCAACACAGATCTAATACAGAGCAAATTTTGTGAACTGTGAAAGTGCACAAAAGTATGCTCATCATTAGTTGAAGAAGCAGCATCCAAAAGGTGATTTTTTGCAGAAGAGGTTGGTGCCTCCTAAAAGAATAGATTGGTGTCTCTTGCTGAGTTGGTGCTCAGTAGTGGGAATTGGTGTCTCCAATGGGTTGGTGCCTGCAAATTCTATAAGTGGGGATTGCTGTCCCCAGTGGGTTGATGCCTGCAAATGTTCCAAGATCATTTTATTTTGTTGTTGTAAGATCATTTTATTTTGTTGTGGCTGGATTTGGACAGTAGATACAATCAATCCTTTGTGGTTTTTCCCTGAAAGGGTTTCCATGTAAATCTTGTGTCCTTAATTGTGTGGGTCTTATGTGTTTGCTGTTATTGTGTTTGTTAAGTTTGAAATAAGTAAAGATTGACTTATACTCATTCACCTCCCCCTCTCAGTATAAGTGTGTGCTCATCAAAGGACTGCTATAATTTGGCTACATTTGTTAGCACACATTAATGGAGAAGCTTACATTGAATTGCTTCACCTTCTTGGTTATCTCTTGCAAAAAAAAACCCACTTGCATTGATGAGTTATTTTCTTTTATATGAGTTGATGAAGAAGCTTTGTATATCTTCAATCAAGCAGTGTTTATTGCTGTCTTCGTAAATGTTACATCCTTACTGTTCAAAGCACATATAAAAGAGAAAAATCTACTTCTTAATAAGTAGCTTGTTGATACCAAACCTAGCTTTATATAAATTGGAAACCTGAATTTTCTATTCCTTACTATTCGATTTTTAAAGAGCTTGGACGAGGATGGTTATATGCCATTAATCCAAGTTTCTTCACTAATTCTTGTGAAATTCTATTTGCTTGTGAACATGAACCAAATAATGCCTTGTTAACATGGATTTTGGTGTGGATGGGTTTTGTGTTTTTACCTTTATTCTAAATCTTTTTGCTATCCAAATAACCTCTATTTGTGTTGGCGTGCATGCAGTTTGGTCATTAAAATATGTGCTTCGAATCCCCTTCCCGTCTAGTAAAGTTGTCATGGTCTTGTTGAGTTTCCCTTTGGTGTAGGTTCTTTGGATGTAGCTTCCAACATTTGTGTTTGTGTGACTATCTATATCACATTTGTTCCAATATTTATATGATTCTTTTTCTTGCAAATAGTAGTGCTAGCTTACTTACCTTTCCACTTGGACTTGGATGAACCTAACCCTATTTTTCATTAATGGGTAAAAACCACTTGAAAGCTTTTATAAGGGCAGTGCAATGGCTACCAAATAAGTTGTTCAACAACACAATTGCATCCAAGCTATTGTAGGAGAATAATCCACAATCTACCATATACTTGACCCTATTTTTGTAATCTGCACACCGGTAACTCAGAGATGGGATTCCAAAATAGATTTAGGACATTATAACCATTACTATGTCGCCCAAGCAACTTTCCCTAATGGCAAACTCTTCATTGCTAGAATTACTAGACCCATCTAATTGAATCTCTTTAAAATGAACAGCAGTCAATTCTATTTGTGCTACCTAATCTTTGTTAGTGTATGCCAACTCCTTTGGGTCTACATCCCATTGTGCTATTTAGTTCCTTGTATGCAAGCATATTGGGGTCCATGAGATAGAAGATACTATGTACAACCATAAGCTTTTCCCATCTCTTAGAGGTAAGTTCATTCCTCTTGATAGAATGGATGGAGTTGTATGTTTTGTTGTTCCTCTTAATAGCAATGGAATTACAAACTTGTGATAAGAGGTGAACGACTAGTGTGGTTATTGGCAATTAAGGCCCATGCAAATGCTACCAAAGTATTGGTTCTTCTTGCACTATAGTCTCCTTATCCAATTTTTACCTCTTTTGCATAGCCCTTGAGTGTGGCATGTTTATCGATTCCTGATGAATAATGGTTACTCCTTTAGCACTATATGTCTTTAAAGAATTGTTTCGATGGAGCCTGCCTTTGTCTCATTATTTGTCATAGGGATAACTTTGTTAGGCCTTTGCACATACCACTTAAGGCTTAATAGGCAATTGTATGCAAAGTAGTGTTGGACATCTCCCATCTTTGTTGAATGCTAGGCTTGTTAGCATCTCTTATAAAACAATACAAAATGAAACAACACATATAGTACGACCGTGCTTCAAGTTGTAAGGGGAAGCTCCTTGAGACCTATATAAACTTAAAACTAACCCTAGACTTAAACTATGGACATATTTTTCAAGTATGCACACTATACTATATTTCATGGGGGGTTTGTAAAGGAAATAATTAATTGCCTATGTTTTTGCCTTGGATACATGTGCCAGATTGTTAATAATCAAGGAGAGTAAACTATTAAGCACAAACAAACAAAACCAACTTCCTAATAGCTAAAGTGTAGACCAATATTATGTTGCAACAAGATATTTAAATGGAAAATGGATCAACCAAAACATAATTTTAGGAAGCAAACAACTAAATTGCATACAAAGCTACAATTTAGATAAACATTTTTCACCAATACAAAGCTTGACTCAAAAGAGCCTACCTCCAATTTACTTATGAAATTACAATCATACAATCGCTTTAGTCGAATGACAAGCTTTGTAGGATAAGCCTAACTTCAACTATCATTAAGAGTATTTTTGTTGGCGATCATGCAATTGTGGATATTCAATACCATATTCTTGAACTAAAGCCAACAATAGCCTCCTATGGAGCTCTTTTTATGGTTATCAAATGTTGCAATAAATAAGAGTGATGTCCCTTTTCCTTGAACCTTTCAAATAAATTATCTCCCAATTGATACCAAGGATTTATTATATTTGGAGATATGGATCAAAGCACCCTCCCTTTAAAATAATCAGCTAGCAATCTCAAGGAAACATTCTTTTTAGTCACTAAATGAACTATATAGGAACCCACAACATCTCTAAGGTTATCTTCATGAGTCTTGAAGTTTTTGCAAAAAAATTGGGTAGCTCTTTTATAGAGTTAGCAAGACTAGGGTCCAATATAATTGGAGGTGTTGGGCTTACCAAATGACTACCATTATTCCAAGGGATGAAATTTTTGGGGGCCTCTTGTCCTACCATTTGAAGAGGTGGTAGCAAGGATGACCTCACAGTCTTCCCTCTAGGGCTTATGATCAGTGACATAACAAAGATCTCACGACGAGTAGGTGCAAATGATCTTGTCATGGGCCTTTTATCATAAAACTAGTTATCCCTATAACAAGAGCCTATTTTCTAACACATTATTTTGGGTCTCATCGAGTGTGCCAAAAATTGTTGATTTTCTCGTTCACAGTGAAGTATGAATAAATATCAACATGGAAAATATTAGAAGAATATGACTTAATTTGTAAGATTACCTCTAGATTTTGAAGCCTATTATTCTTATGATATACAATATGCTTTCTAATCATAAAATAGAAAAAAGGAAAAGAAATATTGAAAATTTAAATCTATTCTAAGATGATATCTTGGAAAGAGAGATCTTTTGAAGCACAAATTTCATTGTCATTCAACAACTCATATTCACAAAGAAGGGTATACATTACATGATCTTCAATGAATGATCGATGTAATGATATAATTTTGTAAAAAAATTCTATAACCAAAACATGATAATTCATAAAGACATTGCAAGACTAAGAATAGTATAGGGAATTAGATTTTATTAATATGCAATAAATAGAACATACAAAAGGCCACTTGACACAGTCATAGATAGATTATAGCTACTATAATCACCTTCAAGGCTTCAATTTGTTACAACTTCTCTTTGAGTCAATTTAGATTTTTGCAAAAAGATCCATGAAAGTAAAAATTCTCAAAATTTATAGCCCCCCTTGCCAGGAGAGGTGTGATGATATTTTCTAAAGAATCGTGCACCTGAGAGTGATTTGGTGTTAGATTTCTATTGAAGAGTTTGACATTTAGCCCCTTATGGTAATTGGGAACTTGTAGTCATTAGATTAATATATCTAATGAATCTAACATCTTTCTTTCTTAGTACTTTCTTTTGTTGTTACCAATTACGCAATGAGAAAAATTGTCAAATCTATCACCTCTCCTAGGAGTGTCGAACCACCACATGTCACCAAAAAATAGCAACTAGGATCTCCATGCAGGCCCTAGGTGTAATGATAACTCAAATTCGATCAACCAGTAGCGTAATGAAATGAATTTTTCAGACCGACAAATTTCATATATTTCATAGGCCATTGATCTGAAAAGATTAATGGTTCCACTTATTTCCTCATGGTATAATAGAGCCACCACTCCATATTGGCATCAAATGACCAATGGTGCAATAGTAAATTTTTATCGAATTAACAACTTTGGGGTTGTGAAACTAGGTTGTGTGGCTACCATAATGTCACTTTTATTAATTTTTTGTAGCTTTACAAAGAAAAATTGAGACCATGTTAAGTCGATGCAACTTGATTATGCAAGGACAATAAAGAAATTTGTCACCTAGAAGCTCTAAAACAAAAAATGAGCTTGCAGAAGAAAAGGCCTGAAGGGAAAATGGAGAGCAACCATGCTCTACACCTACATTGTGGAAGACCTTAGAGATAAATTATAGGAAAATAAGAAAATAAGAGGGAAATTAGTCTAATACTATTTGGATTTCATTGGACGTCGAGCTAAGGAAATTTCGCTGTGGAGAGTTCCATGTGGGTTCCACATTACACTTTTGGTGCATCACTCCAACAACCTGTCCTGCTATGTGCATGACATCCCAAATCTTCTCCTCTTCAAACTTTACTGTCCACTCTCTGCATTTTTTTACCAGCACATTAGGTAATCTTAGCAGGCAATAGACAATTACGTCTGCTAAGGAACCATACAAGTATTCCATCAATTCATTTGCATTGTTAAAATTGCGGCTGAGGATCAGTTTACACACCCTATATTTGTTGTAACTGGCTGCTATTGCACTCCAATCCCTTGAATCACAATATTGTGCCTTGTTATTTTGCTCCTCCCCTCCACTTTGCTCTTCTTTGCTTTTAATTGTCAGCTTCTGCGCATTGAGTTGCTCCTCAGCATCTTTCAGTAGCTCATTTATAGTTTCAAAGGCCCTAGCGTGAGCCACCTCAGGAGCTGTCAAGCTGGGCAATTTAAGGAATTAAGCTTTTCCTTTTGTAGTTTTAGCAACATTTGGAATTCAATGCAGACAGCCACACCTATTAGATCAGCTTCAATGTCGATAACTTCAAGCATATCAAGTCTAGTGGGATGTTGAGGATCAGAGTTATCGACAAAAGACATGAGGTCCACAGATTGTCGGTAAGCTTCAATAGATTTTTTCAGCATTTCTACATCCCTTTGCAAAGGTAAGAGGTTGATGATTACATTCAACAATGAAAGTGCTGTAATCCTCGTGCAATTTTCATCTAGATCAGGAAAATACTTTGCAACAAGCGGCAAGCTTTCAAGCTGATTTACAAATCTTCTATTATCACTGGATTCCAGATGAGGCATAATAAATTCGAAGAGCTTGTCACAATTGTAGCCTTTCTTTTTGTTTTCATTGAAATGATTCTTTGCTTGCTTCAAAGATTTCTCATTGGCCATCCATAGACTTTCCGGATTTTCTCCAGGCATACACACTTTCTCCAATGTTTCTCTGTACACATCTTCAAATTCCCTTTGGGACTGGGACGATACTTTGTCACTTCCAAGCAAACAGTTCAACACAAATTTGAAGCTGAACAGCAGCTCAGAGATAAAGAAACAACATTTGCTAAAGTAGACGAGCGAAATCTGCAGAGGCCTAAGCAGAAAAAACAAGTAATGTATCTTCATTGTTGTAGCCACCCTAAGTTTCAAGCCTTTTAACATTCCATCTTTTGATTGCTCCTGCAGATGCCATTTTTGTAATTTGTACATTTGAAACAGCTCTAAGATACTTCTCGTCCAAAAATCCTCCACAAAAGGTCTTGTTCGTCTCAGCTGCACATTTTTAACAAAAAGTCTTGGAAAGTAGACCACCGCTGTGAACCATCTGCAGAAGATGACGGTCCCTCCTATTAGAATGAAGGCCCACTCAAGCATCCAAGCCATCATTGAGAGTATACTATACTTGATGAGTAAAACATGCACTCGCATATAGAGAATAGTTTGTAGAATTGCCAAGAAAAGGATGCAAATTGTGACCAACAGTCCTACAGCTGAGCTCAAGACTGACCTTGCAATGACATATTGAGGGTGCCAAACATGAGCCAAAAACCATGATTCCACTATCTCACCTTCAAATTGCTGCCACGAGCCTGGCTCACTTTTCTTGCTCTTATCCCATTGAATTACACAAATCCTTTGTGCGAGCATACTACGAATTGTTTTACCCGCTAAAATTGCACAGATTGAAAATAAAACCATCAATATAGTTGACACCATTATAACCGCATTCGTTAATAACCGGTAAATATGAAATTTGTGATCAGAAAACTTTTTGTGAAAGACATAGTTCAAATAGTAAAACTCGGAGGTAGATAAACTAAGCATCAAGGCTGCAAGTGTGCGCCAGTCAGTTGCAGATCCAGCACGAGCCATCCCTGGCAAGAAATACCCAATCAACACACATGTTACAACTCTTGCTGACTCACCCACGAACGAACCACGTGGCCCTCCACCAGTTATATTAATTTCCAGATAAGAAAGAATCTGGACGGTTAAAGCACTGATAACCAGAGATTTTCCGGGAATCCAAATCCTAGTTGGTTTCCTCGCTATTGCAACACATGCATCAAATATCATTAGAGAAATAAAATAAACAAGGCCCGATAACATTGCCAACGGGTTAAATACGTCCTGGACTAAATCCATTGTAAAAAGTCAGTATGGAAACACACTGATCGTTTCAATAAGCAATTTTCTGGACAACTGATTTTATTTTATTTGTTTGAATAGTCAGCAAAAGAGTATTAAAAATGGAAGAAAGAGCGCATCTGATAGAAAGAAAAGAGTATTCTTATAGTATATCGCATATAATCCACTTTGACAAAGAGTTGGATAAAATCTCACAGAAATTGTAATCTCAAATGCTACCGGAACTTTAAAACATCCCCTCCTATTGTTGGAAAATGTGGATTCAATTAATTGTTAGGTAAAGTGTTTGGGAGATTCATTATCACGAGATGACTTTAGTGAAAGAATATATTACATGCTTTCCACCTTTCAAATTTTTTTTGTCAAAAGTTAAGAAGAAAATATTGTTTAATTTTTGTCAAAAGTTAGAGGAAGATATTGTTTAAACTTTACCCACTTGTCTGGAACTATATTACATGGTAAAGTGTTTGGTAGATTCATTATCACGAGATGATTTTAGTGAAAGAATACAGTACATGCTTTTCACCTTTCAAATTACATATTTTTTCTTCAAAATATGCGTAATACACTTCATCAATGAGAATCAGTGAGATTCAAGGGAACTTTTAGTATTTAAGTTTATATGAAGTGATAAAAGAATTTATGTTTTTAAAGTTTATTCACCTTTAAAAAGGTGAAGTGATAAAACAGAATGTATGCTATTTAACTATTTAAGTTTTTGCTTAAAAAAGTGATTTGATAACAAAGAAAAATTATGAATGTTTACCTGTTTTATTATTGAAGTTTATTTAAGCTTATATGTTTTAAAAAGGTGATGTAAAGTTAGTAAATGATTTGTTTTTAATTGAAAGCTAGTAAAAATGTGGAGATAGGTGATAGATTTTAACCATCTCTTTGTCAAAGTGATTATCTAATAGAAAGGTTTATTTAAATAAGTGGATTATCTATGTTATATGATGTATTATTTATTATAGTTAAATACAAGTTGACTTTTTTATTAAAAAGTGTAAGCTAATAAAGTTGTTTTGGACATTGCTAATTTGTAGGTATTATAACATTATTAGGACACTGTTTCTTGCATTGTTGTTTAGTTTCTAGCATGCTACAATTACTGGCCTTCTTATGATTCTCATAATTCTCCTCCACTACAAAAATATATTGAAGATGGTCCAAGCATTCTCCTCAACCCTCTACTACTTCACAACATCATGCTTAGCATGATTGTAGTAGGCAAAATGATAAATTTATTAGACAAACTTTGGCTATTTCTCCCATAAAAATAATATGTTACAAAAAATAAATTTGCACTACATTTTTTTAAGAAATTAACTCGAATCATTCAATGGGCAAAAAATAATGTTTGTAATAGTTGGAGAAATCACCATTGCGAGGGAGATTGTCTTATGTTTGTGGGGGTAGCTTTGATATTTTAGGAATATTCTTAGGGATTTTGATACTTTAATGAGAAAGTATAAAAGGATGAAAGGGACTAACATCAAAAGATGGAGAATGAGGAATCCTTAGCTAGGTCAAATACAAAAAACTGTCTAAGATTACTAAACACATAAGGAAAATATTAAAAATAATAATGTAGAATCAAATAGCTAACATATTTGTATTCTACTTACAACATTAACAATAGAGGGAAAATTGAAAGTTTGTAGTCATTACACAAAGAAAATAAAGAATGGGTTACAAATTATACATCACAATAAGCTTTGGCTGCAAAGCCACCCAAAATCTAAATGAATGAAGGAAAGCAAAAGAAAAAAATACAATATTGAAAGAACAAACTATATTTTATTCAACATCTAAAATACAAAGTAATCCAGAATAAGTGATTACAAATGTACCATTGGTTAGTATATATAAGATATTGTTATAGTATTGGTTGTCATTGATGCCAAAAGAGTGAGTATTAGTTGTCATTGATGTCAAAAGCATGTTGGAGTTGGTTGCATTTTGGTTGGCTGTGTTTGTAGTTTGGCTGATTGGTTGCTAGAGTCTTTGAGAAATGCCTCGCATTTTTTCGTTGGTGATGTTGTGCTCCTGCGGTTTGGAAGTTACCTTCATATGTTGTTAGAGCATGTGTGATTCA
Organism: Sequoiadendron giganteum; assembly: GCA_007115665.2. Lineage (NCBI taxonomy): Eukaryota > Viridiplantae > Streptophyta > Pinopsida > Cupressales > Cupressaceae > Sequoiadendron > Sequoiadendron giganteum. The sequence goes on from CM021109.1 coordinate 625,268,989, forward strand.
AGTTTCATGTTGCTTGGATTACTAGAAAGGTGTTTTGTAAGTGATAGTTTGAAGACAATGTTGTCTTTGTGAGGATGCTCACAGTGGTGCAAAGTTTGGCTTTGCATTCCTCCGCATTTGCCAATATGGTCATGCAGTTCAGAAATTAAGTTGTGTGTGTTGTGAAGGTGCTATATCTGAAGTTTCATATCATTTGTCTCTTTGTAGAGAAAGTTGTTACAGAGTGCAGGATTGCATTGTTTGGTGGCTAGTTTCAGTGTTTGTTGGCTTGTGCCAACTTGTTGTATGAAGCGGTGAATTGGCTAAGGGGGAATGATCTTGAAGATCTTGTGATGCCTCTTGTTGCTTCGTAAGGTTTTTTTGGTTTCTTCAGAATAGGTTGTTGTCCAAAATGAAGGTGTTGCTAGGTTATGCTTTTGCTTGGCCAACTAAGATATGTTGAAGGCGTGCAACACGTGTTGAAGTTTGTGCGGAGTCCTTCAAGTGTTTGAAGATGTCGCATGGGTCATGTTGACTCATTTGGGAGAAGTGCAAGTAATGTTTATTTTTTCATGAGTATTGCCAATGTTGTAATGGCCAACATGCTACAAGTTTCATGTTTTCTTGCTTGAGGCTGACCTATTTCAAGTGGATGAAGCGTGCGGATGTTGTTCCTTGACAATTGATGCTGTGAAGAATGTTTAGGACCAGGTTAAGTGTGTGTTGGAATTTGCAAGGCATGTTCCTCTTCCTGGTGTTACGTGTAGTTCATTTTAGGGCTTGCCCTCTACATGTTTCAAGTTGTTGGTTGATCCTTGGCCGACTTGTAATTGTAATATTCTTTGTTGTAGGTCGACACATGTATTGTAATCAATGTAATATCATGTATATATTGTGATCCTAGTTGATCTAGGTGGTGAAAAAGTAAGAAGTTGAATGAGGATGTGTAATGCATTATGATGTATATGTAAGCGACTGAAAGAGAAAGAGAAGTTGTAGATCTTGTTCGAATTCAATTTGATCATACCTTTGAGATAGAAGGAAAACGAAGAGTGTGCCTAACTGATTGTTGGAGGCAATGAGCCAAAGGCAAAACTTCTTGAAGGCTGAAAGCAGTGAGTTAGTAAGTTGAAGAGACTACATTTGAAGAAGTTGTCAAAGCAGAATTGCAATCATCAAAAGAGAAGTGAAAAAACAAAATTGCAATCATCAAAAGGAGTTTCATTACCAGATTTAGGTAGTAGGGATTTCATGCTTTAATCTTTTCCAAGTTTGTTCTTAGTTCAGGGAGTAGTTGCTTCCTTGGGTTGAAGCCTTAAAACAAAGTCTGCGGGGAGTTGTAGCTTCCTTGGGAGTGACCCTAAATCCTACCTTTCTACAAGGAGTAGTAGCTTTCTTGGGTTGTAGCCTTAAAATAAAGTTGTAACTGTGATTCATTGTGAGGCTAGATTAAGACAATAGCTCCTAACATCTTTTCTCACCGTTGTTTTTCGCCTTGGGGTTTTCTATTTATATCTGGTGTTATGTGGTGTTGTGCATTGTGTTGATCTCTCATGTTTCTGTTAATGCTGTAAAGATTAAGTTTTTGTTTGCTTTGGAGGGTTTGAAATTTGTTGGAATACTGGTTCTCCCCCCTCTCAATATTCTAGTGTATGTTCAACAAATATCACCCAATAGACTAGAAACACAACTTATATGTGATAATGTATAAATAGTTCCCAAGTAAACTTAACTTAGTACGAAAAAGACCTAGTGGAGAACTAGCTAGGAAATAAACCAGTTAGGAAATATACCATGTTCACAATGACACACCCCTTAAGTGCAATTTAGGGGAAGAAAAAATAAAAACACTCAAAGATGGGTATCGGCTACAAGGCTTGATGAGGTATCCATGTACAAATATCCCCTCAAAATAGAAAAGGAGAAAACCCAACAAAAAAATTCCACTCGATTAGAGAAAAATTCAAGAGGGGCTAAGTGACCCCCTAAAGATATGTCCTACACCACCAAAAAAGCTTGAAGATGAACGCACTTGCTCTTTATGAAGGGTTTGGTGAATATATTTGCAACCTATTCTATTGTCAAATAAAAGCACAAATCAATGACATGCTCATGAATCAACTCACTAAGAAAATGCACGTGGATCTTGATGCATTTGGCCCATTGATGATGGACTAGGTTCTTCAATATCTGGATGGTGTTCTTATCTAATGAGGAATATTTTTAGACACTTTCTAATGTAGAAGTTGGAAAATAATACATCCCCTACCTATTCCATTTGTGCACATCCTTAGGGACCAATCTTGATTAATTTTTTCCATCCATTAATTATCATAGGCTATTTCCACATCATGAAATTGACCAATATCAAGTCCACATGTGTGGAAGTGATTCGTAAACTTTCAAATTTTAAATTGGGCCTTTTATTGATTCTATAAAACTCCAATTATGTTACAAAAAAAGACAGTATGAAAGATTTCCTTGTTTTAGCATGTTATTCGTTGTGTTACACATTAATTATAATTATAACAATTAAGTTGGGATTAATTAAGGTACTTGGGTCTTTAAGTGACCAATCTCTAATGATTTTCTTTAGAGAATTCAAGTTTAATTTCTTCTCCTTCAACGTTCAATTATAAAATTCTTTGTTATCCTATTTCAAATAGTTATTGTTATTTCTTAGCATGGCATCCCACATTGCAATGGTTCTAGGTAATTCATCATTATCCCTTACAGATTAGTTAGGAAGATACTTCCCACTTAGAGCCTACTAAACAAAGTTTTGTATGATATATTGTTATCTTGTATTTGAAGGCATTCAATGCACTCATTTTAATCATATGATTCAATAAAATAATTCATACATTCCATTCAAAGTTACACAATTCAATTGTGCTCTAGAATGTATCTAGCTCTATACAATCATTTTAGAGACATTTAATGAATGAAGAGTATTGATTTAAATATTTCGAATTCTAGGGATTGACCTAAGTGAAAGCTCCTTGTAACCTAATCAAAATCCCTTAAAGTATTTTAAACACTACCAGATCCCTTAGGTATTTTCAATAAAAACCAAAGAACAAGTCCAAGATTACACAAGTTGAAGAATATAAATCGATAGATTCCATAGGATAAGTTGATGGTTGCATATTAATTATAGACATTCAAACTCATTCTTGCATAAAATCAACAAAAAAAATTTGTTACTAGATAATCACCCTCCCAATACTTATTATTCCTGATATTGCAATTTATTAAATCCAAAATTTCATCAAATATTTATACATTTATTGATTATTAATAAATATGCATACTTTTTATTTACATTCTCTCACATTTTAATTACTAAACTTAATATTCATATATGAAAAGTTTATTTTCCTATGTTGAAAATTAAAAAAATCAATTAATAATAATGATGTAAAAATTAAGATTAAGAGAAAAGAACTATAAAAGAATTGAAAAATGTGTATTGAAGAAGTATAAAATATTAACATGTCTCTTCTTTTCAAAAGTAGAGAAGTGTTTGTTTAACCATAACATCTTAAAATCTTTTGAAAATGAAAAAGAGAGCAAGAAATAATACGAGAGTGCTAGCGACTCTTTGCTTTCTTAGACTTTAAAATATTGAAGAGTTAAATTAAAGCAGTGTTTTTTCTTAAAGTGGATGCCATTCACCAATCAGTCAATTCAAGCTTTTGTTTTGCATGCAAAGTGCTTTCAGTTCCCATCCTCTATGAGCTGCCCCCAACTCTCCACTTGCCTTTCAAGAGTCTACATTAATAAGTAGAACAAATATTTGTCTTACTACATACAAAGCTTTCAATCCCCATCGCCTATGAACTGTGTCCAACTCTTCATACAAAGTGCTTTGCATTCCCATCACCTATTAGTTGTCCCCAACTCTCCACTTCCTTTCAAGGGTCTAAATCTATAAATAGAACAAACATGTCACTTAAGGGAATCTCACATCGTACCTACTGCTTATAGCTGTTCCACTAAAGACGAGTGACATATAAAGTGCTTTACATTCCCATCGCCTATTAGTTGCCCCCAACTCTCCACTTCTTTTCAAGAGTCTAAATCTATAAATAGAACAAACATGTTGCTTAAGGGAATCTCACATTGTACCTACTGCTTACAGCTGTTTAACTAAAAATGAACGACATATAAAGTGCTTTACATTCCCATCGCCTATGAGCTGCGCCAGCTCTTCACTTTCTTTCAAGTCTAAATTTATAAATAGAACAAACATGTCGCTATTGTACCTACTAAAGATGAGCGGCTTAGACTTATAGTAGCAGAACATCAAAGCAAAGGAAAACCTGTATAGATGTTGGATGGCTTTGGAATATGATTCAAGACATTTAGAACCCACGCGTCCTGCTTTTTCCTCCCGACCTCATTTTAAGTGTATGATGAATGTCTCTAAGTACTTCATAACAACATGGGTCAGAATTTGGTCAAAAAAATCGGATTTGCAAAGAGTTTGGTCTGAGAAACTTTAACGTTGTTAATCGTACCTTTCAAATTTCTGTCAAAATACTTTTTTTAAATTTGCCCAATGTGTTTGGAACTATGCGTTCCTTCAAAATATGCGTCATAAACAATTGGAATGCGAGTCAAGTACCTAAATTCTAGCGAACCTTGATATTTAAGTTCATATGGTTTTAGGTCGAGAGCAAGGTGATGGGTTCTGCCCTTGGGAGGGAGGGGTTTTCTTTGGTGCAGTGTATTGCTATCTCCGACTTTGGGACCTCTGTTAGGTTTGTTTTGCCTTCATCATCTATTTTAAGGGGTTTGTTCTAGCTGTGTCTTTTGTCTAAGATGTGAATGTCACAAAGGGTCATGTGGAGCCACCTATCTCTATGGCTTTCAATATTTTTTAACAACATTGTTGATAGAGCTTCTAATAGATTGAAGAATTCCTTGGGTAGGAAGTTTCTTGATCCTAGATCCAATATTGATGATTTTAGAGCTTAAGCCCAAAGAAATTAGATGTTTTGTGGTCAAATTATTATCTCAATCTTGCCTTCAAGTTTCTTCTCAGTTTCTTTTCAGCTCTAAATGATCATAATCAAATTCTCTCATGTGGGTTGTGGTTCTTTCGACATGTGGGGTTATGCCTCAAATGGCGGTTTCTAAGTTTTGATTTAAGGATGAAATTCCTTATAGAAGTACTTAGTTTGAGTTAGGATTCTAGGATGGCCTCTATAATACTGAGATGAGGAAGTGTTTGTGGGCATTGCTAGCTCAAGAGGCCATTTCAACAATATGTATTTAGTAATAAAATCAAGGAAGCACCTCTTATATGCAAGATTTTGTATCAATGTGGAATTTGTCAAGAAGCTTCCTTCATTCACTTTATATCCTACATTGGGGACATGGGTAGTGAACTTTTAAAGACTTCTTAACAGTGTGCTCAAAATAGTGTGCCCAAATTGCTACAAAATGAGTCATGCTATTAAGAGTTATATGAATAATCAAAGGAACAAAATATTTAGGGGGAAAGGTCAAGTTAGTGCTTTCTCAACTTTAGTGTGATGTTGATAATTCTAGAGTGTGGTGTCAAGGAGGCTTCCCCTTCATTGGTTTCATCTCTCAAACATTGTTGGTTCTATGTTTTCAAGGGGTAGCATCAACCCAAAGAAAATGATTGGGTGGAGGTTCACAAAGAGGAAATCTTAAGTTATCTTGCATTGTGAAGGATGTGGAGGGATGAGGAATTATTTTCATCTTTTATTTGCCCCCTTTTGATTTATGATTGGCTTCTAATCTTGGGAGTCCATGCAAGCAAGATTATTGCAAGGCTATAGGAAGAGATTGTGTTCATGTACTAAACTTGTTGGAGCAATTTGATTTTTTTCCTCTTGAGTTAGTCAATCTTTTATTTTTTCGAGTAGTTCCTCTAATTGGTTTGCATGTTCTAATGTAATGTTACTTGTTTTCTTTTAGGGTACTACATTGTTGTTGTTTGTCTCTTGTTATAGTTTCATTGTTCTGGATGCACCTTTTTGGAGATTCTATGTCTATGTAAAAGGGCTTGAGCCCTTTCAAAAACCCTCCTTTACTAGTAATAACAAAAAAGGTTGATGTGACGGTAAAAAAAAGGGCACCTTTTCCTATTGAAAGCTAGCAAATAACTGATTCTGAATTAGCAACAACATTTAGAGGTGTTATCAAATGCTTGGAACATAGAGATATTTAGAGCCTTTTTGGTCGAGCACTATACATTTATTTTTTACAAATTTTTTATATGAATTGCTTAGTTGTAAAGGTTTTAAATATTTGTGTATGAACCATTTGATAGTGCCTTTAAGTGTTGTTTATAAGAAAGAAGCAACTTTGAAGATATTTTAATTTATTAACATTGATGATTAGGTTTCAAACATACACAAGAGTGTCACAATAAATATCAATCATATGAAATTGAATATATTTATAATTTCATGTATATTTTCAATAATAATAGTTTTTTCATGATACATTATGCAATAAGATAAATAATAAATACAATATTCTTAAAAGTAAAATAAATAATACACTTTTGTGTTTCTTGTGCTATGCACATTGGAAGTAGTGCTAGAAGATATTGAATGTACTTCTATGTTTAATATTTTCTTATGATCACAATCAACTTATATATAATTTTAGTGTATTGTGGATAATACAAATAATGAACACATAAAAATTGAAGAAGCCATCCAAAAAATTATTAAAATATGTAGGATAATAATATGAAAGTATATTATGTAGTGACGTTACATAAGTTCATAGTTAGAGCAATGGTATACTCATACTTGGTATGAACTTATGTGGTTGCTTTAATAATTATTACAAAACAAAATTTTAAACATCCAGAACATTCACTTTCAAGTTGAAGAAGTAATAGACATTTTCATTTTTGTTGTTGTCCTCCAATTTATTTTGTACTTTCTATATTCCAAGATGTTACCCATAGCTAGTCTATTAACAAGGAATGTTTCTACGCTATATTCAATTAAGTGGTCATCTATGATGTCAATAAATTATTTGTCATGTAGAAATTTGTACTATATGTACAACAAACCATTAGGTGTGGATAACAATGAGGTTAGTACAATAAGATTAAATTAATTATATGTATCTCATTGTCAATTGCATTACAATAGTATGCACATGTATCAATTCTTATTTTGAGTTTATCTTGTTGATGCAGGAGCATCCAAGGTGTAAGGGAAATCTTGCATCAACCAAAAACAAAAGTTTGTTTCTTTTCAATAAGGGCTAATTGGCTAAGGTTTGCTAAACATGAGAATGGAGTTTATGTCTAATGTTTTCAAGATGTGTGAAGGTTTGAGTTTCAGGCCTCGGGCTTATAGCTCATTGCTTGCCAGAGACGAAGGAGTTAGTCAATTTTCTGCTTAAGTCTGATCGGGTTTCGGACTTCGGGCTTGTTACTTACTCGTTGTTGAAGAGATCCGACATCGGGCTTTGGAGTTATGGCTTGCGCCTTTACGTAAATGTTGAAGTAGTGTAAATGGTATGGGGAAACCCCAAACCTCGACACTCAAAAGGGGAGAAGTGATGAGGCTTCACAAGTCGATGATGAGGCTTACACCCTACTTGAAGATGGTAACTAGTATGATGGATAAGCGAACTGTGACCTCCGACAAGCTGAATTTAAAGTTGGTGTCTTCAAATTTTATTGTTCGGTTGAGCTCCGTAAGCTCTTCTATGCATTACATGGGAGTGGTATGACGAATTAGAGACTCCCAACTCTTGATGGTGAGGGAGAATGAAGTCATCAAAAAATGGAGGGAAATCTTTCTAGAAGCAAAGTTGACTTGTTTGACTTGTACAAATTAATGACACATGGCACGAGGTGGTTGGAAAATTCACATCATTGTTTTGAACCACAAAATTTAGGGTTAATCGAACGATAATGTTTTGAAGTGCGATGGTTAAGTTTTAATGATGAACTTGGCATGAATCTTCTGGTCGATGGTTGCATGAGATGATGGCATAGACGATGAGTGACAGTTATAGAAACGTTAATGCTATAGGGAGGTGTATGTTGACACTCAAGCAAGCATGTGAGACCGACTTCAATGCAGATTTCGTTAATAGGAAGACGAGAATGAAAACACATGGAATGAAAAAAAAAGAAAAAAACACATTGAACCAAGGTGAGGGATAGCAAGGAGGAAGGATCAAGCTGATTCCTCATGGTGAAGGCATGAAGTTTGAAGGAGAGTTAGCTCCAATTTGAATATTGGCAAATTGTGAAGTCAAGAAGGCCCACATGAGGGTGAATGTAGCAGTGTAATCTCATTTTTTATTACAAAATTAAATAAAGACTAGTTCTCTCTTGCATTCTGGTTTGGTGTTTCTTGTTGTAGTTGTGAGTTTGAGTTTTGAAAGGGGAGTACCTTGCGTCACTAGTATTAGAGAAAATTGATCCTGAGTGTGTAACAGACCACCAAAGAGAGGCACCAGGATTATGTTGTGGGTGTTGAAAAAAAATGGATGGGAGAGGATTCCATCGTGGTAGAGGTAGAGGAATAGCAAGAGGAGATAATTTTGTAAGAGATGATGATTTTAGAGCCTTGCGAAGGCATGTTAAAACACAACAAAATGAGATAAGGAGATGATTTGCAAGAATGAGAGATCTAGGAAATGATAACAAAGATGAAAGCACATAGAATGCTAGTCTAGATACTGGGCAAAGAGAGGAAATTGCAAAGGTTGCAAATGACACATTATTGAAAGCTTTAACAAAAATGGGGAATAGACCAAAAATGGAGGTGCCTACGTTTAATGGAAGTTTGCATCCAGAGGAATTGGTAAATTGGCTTAATGAGATGGAAGAGTATTTCGAATTTGAACAGATAGAAGACCTTGATAAAGTGATATTTTCCAAGACACGACTGAAAGGACATGCCTCAATATGGTGGAGAGAGGTTCAATTAGAAAGGGGAAGAAGAGGAAAACATAGGATTACTAAATGGTGGAAAAATTAAAAAGCCAATTTATTCTTGTAGACTATGAGCTGGACTTACTCAAGAGGATGCAAGGTTTGAAGCAACGAAGCAAAACTGTTAAAGAATATATAGAAGAATTCCATAAAATTCTCATAAGGAATGGACATTCAGAGGTAACCAAGGAAAAGATTGCAAGATACATAAATGGGCTGCGATCAAGCATTCAAAAAGAAATTGCGCTGGTTAGAGTTGTGAAAATGGAAGATGCTTATCAAATAGCATTGAAGATAGAGGAAAGGTTGAACAAGAGGTTTGAAAGCAAGCATAAAGGAAGTGGGTGTGGAGACAAGGTAGGAGGAAGAACTTACAAAAATGAAGAAAATCAACAGAATAGTTTAAAGGATGAAGAGGGCAAAAATAAAGCAACAAAATATGAAGAAGGAAAAAGCTCAAGAGACCAAAATTCAAGAGGTAGAGGTAGAGGTCGTGGTTATGGTGGAGGCCCATTCAAAGGAACTTGTTTCAAATGTGGAGAAGGACACCGAGCCTATGATTTCCCACAAGAAGAGGAGAAGCCAAGAAGGAGACAAAAATATCAAAGAAGGGCAACGAATGCTGATGAGGAGGAGGCACCTTCCTCGCAATCAAAAGATGTAGAAGATTGAGAGGTTTTGATGACCTGGAGAGCACTCATGAATGAAGAGAACAAGCCTATGCAAAGGAAGAAGTTATTCAAAAAAAGGTGCAAGTGCGAAGGAAAGGTGTGTAACATCATAGTAGATAGTGGAAGCACATACAATCTTGTGTCCAATGAGATGGTAGAAAAGTTGAAGCTTGAGAGGAGAAAACACGCAAAATGATATCGGATTTCTTGGGTGCAAGATAACTAGAAGTTGTTAGTAAATGAACAATGCAATGCAAAGTTTAAGGTTGGGAATTATCATGATGAGATTCTATGTGATATCATCCCTATGGATGCTTGTCACATTTTTCTTGGAAGACCATGAAAATATGATCGAAAATCCATACATGATGGGTGTGCTAACACCTACACAATTGTAAAAGATAGAGTGAAGCATAAGTTGAAGCCTTTGAAGGAGGAAAATGTTCAAGTTTGTGGTAATGCTAGAGTTTTCTTAGTTGATGCAAGGAGATTTCTTGATGGCATGAAGCATTAGAAGGTTTGTTTTGCTGTTATTCCTAAAGCTAGTAGTGAAGTTGATAAAATTCTTGTAGAAGTTACTGGTTTGTTGCAAGAGTTGAAGATGATTGTTTCAAATAATGTGCCTGAAGGACTCCCACCAGTGAGAAAAATCAGTCATCAAATTGATTTGATACCAGGGGTGAGTTTACCCAACAAGGTAGCCTACCGAATGTCACCTATAGAGAATGAGGAGGTAAATAGACAAGTTTTTGATTTATTGAAGAAGGATTTGATAAGTGAGAGGTTAAGCCCGTGTGAAGTGCCTTCTGTTTTGTCACCAAAGAAATGAGGAGAGTGGAGAATGTGTATGGATTCCAGGGCTATAAACAAGATCACAATAAAGTACAAATTTCCATTACCTAGAATGGATGATATCATAGATTGCTTGTGTGGAGCAACACATTTTAGCAAGATTGATTTGAAGAGTGGGTATCACTAGATAAGGATATGTGAAGGAGATGAGTGGAAGACCGCATTCAAGATGAAAGAAGGTTTGTATGAGTGGTTAGTCATGCCATTTGGGCTAACCAATGCACCTAGTACATTTATGAGGTTAACGAATGAAGTGTTGAAAGAATTCTTGGGCAAATTTGTGATAGTTTATTTAGATGACATTTTAATTTTCAGTAAAACCTTGGAGGAGCATTTGAAGCATATCAAATTTGTTTTTGAAACTTCGCTTAGAGATGAAAAGTTGTTGATCAACCTCAAAAAGTGTAGCTTTGTGAAGAGGGAATTGGTGTATTTAGGCTTTGTTGTTTCAAAAGAAGGCATCAAGATGGACTCGAAAAAGGTGAGAGCTATTCTAGAATGGCCAACACCAAGGAGTGTAACAAAGGTGAGATCATTTCATGGGTTAACAAGTTTTTAAAGAAATTTCATCAAAGGTTTTAGTAACATATGTGCACCACTAATTGAAACTATGAGGGGTGATGTAGTGTAGGAAAGTGCATACCCTTGCATTTTCACACTTGTTTGGGCCCGCCTTGCTTTATTTATCCCTATTTATGTCTTAATTGGTCCTATTTTGTATCCACAAGCCTAATAAACTATATCTTTTTGTGGCTAATCCCGACAAACATCAAAGGGTAAATGATAATTTAATGATTATGGCTGTGTCCCTAATTTTTGGGTCAAGACTAAGACGCCACCTAGGGCGTATTTTTCCCCCAAAGGTCTTGGGACCTTGATTTCAAAGGCAACTTAAATGGTCCCTTTTTGGAGTATGTGCCCGAAGTTTTTAGGACTTGGGACTAAAACACCACCTAGGGCGTCTTAGTCCCCCTTAAGTTTTTTTCGGGATTTAATTTCCAATCTTCGTGGGATTTAGCCTTCTTAATTAATGATTTCATATGTTGGCTTGTTGTGGTGTAATTTCGGGATATTAAGCATGAATAAGTATAAATACAAGGTTCATTTAGTCATTTTCATCCCAAGCATTCAAGTATTCATTCCTAAGGCAAGTTTATGAGATCAAGAGCAATTCATCAAGCATTTGGAGCCATCATCAAGATTCAAGCATCATATCAAGGATATTGTTGCATCATGTTTGTTGTTGTGCTAACAATTGTGATGTAGGGTTTATGATTCAAGCAAGTGTTTCATGCAAGATCTACTCATTCAAGGAGTCAAGAACCACATCCATTACATCCATTTCAAGTATATTTGTAGCACCTTGTTACAAGGGTTTGGTGAGTTGCAACATAGTGTTTTGTCCATTCATCATTTCCCTCCATTTCATTCTATTTCAAGGTTTAATTACCAACAAGGGGTTTGACCAAGGAAAACCCCCATTCACTAACAATCAACAAGTTTTTCCTCTCTTGCATGTTTGTGTTTATAGATTTAGGTTGAAGATTTGAAGATCATTTGGAGTGCAAAGTTGCAAAGTTGCATTGCATAGTTGTCATCTTCACAAAAACTCACCTACAAGCCAGATCCAAAAGTTTCAGGACCTGAGACTAGAGAAGAAGGAAGTGTAGACATCAAGCCTCAGGAACATATTCAAAGATTTTAGAAATTCAGATCGAGACTAAGACGGTAGCAAGGGCGTCTTAGTCCTCCAAGTGGAATTTTGCAGAGATTCTTTCAGATCCGATTCTGGCATCTAAAGATTCTGCATCTGCCCCAAAAAAAATAGCGGGACTAATAAGACAGTAAGGGCATCTTAGTCCTCCATAACATATTTTGACAACTTTTCTGCTTTTTCAGAATCCTTGTTACATTTCCAGACTTCCCAGGTACACATATCCTAACTTGCTGTTGCATTATTTCATCATTTGCATCCTTCATTTAGCTTGCATAACTAGGTTTTGTGAGTTGAATGTTAAGTTATCTTTTCAAAGCTTTTGCTTGGTGGTGAACCCCTCAAAGCCTAAAAAAAACCCTCCTAGGTCTTCCCTATTGAGAATTGACTCACCCTTTGGGTTGATAGTCTATTCAATTTAGGATCCTAGGACATTATTGAATGACCTAAGGAACAATGGGGGCACTTCTCAACCCCTATTTTCCCCCATGATTCAGGTGATAAGAAGGAATTCAAGTGGACTGTAGGGGCAACAAAGAGCTTTGATTTGTTGAAGAGTAAAGTGACAATGCAATCTGTTTTAGCACTTCTAGATTTCAGCAAGGTGTTCTAAGTGGATTGTGATGCAAGTGTCAATGCTATTGGAGCTGTTTTGAGCCAAGAAGGTAAGCCTATTGCATATTTTAGTGAGAAGTTAAATGATGCTAAGAAAAAGTATTCAGTTTATGATCAAGAGTTTTATGCAATCATTCAAGCACTTAAGAAATGGAGACATTACCTTATGCCAAAAGAATTTGTTTTATATACCAATCATCAAGCACTCCAATACTTGAGTATTCAATAGAAGTTGAGTCAAAGGCACATGAAATGGGTTGAGTTTTTACAAACTTACACATTTGTTTTGAAACATAGTGAGAAGTCTAACATAGTTGTTGATGCTTTGAGTAGAAGGCAAGGTTTGTTGATTGAAATGCAAGTTGAAGTTGTGGGTTTTGAGGAACTCAAGAATATGTATGAAAGAGACTTAGATTTTGGAGAGGCATGGAAGGCTTGCAAAGAGCCCATTGTAGAAAATAAAACCAAATGGTTGGATTATTTAATCCAAGATGGTATGTTGTTAAGAGGTAACCAATTGTGTATTCCTAGAAGTTCCATGAGGTTAAATTTAATTAAGGAGAAACATAGTGGTGGACTTGTAGGACACTTTGGTTTTGATAAGACCATTGCACTTGTTGGAGAAAAGTATTATTGGAATCAATTGCAGCAAGATGTAAGAAAATATGTGCAAGGTTGTAGGGCATGTCAAGTGGCAAAGGGAGTGAGTCAAAACACTGGTTTATATCAACCACTACTAGTACTAGAGAAGCCATGGGGGGATATAAGTATGGATTTTGTTCTTGGCTTACCAAGGAAACAAATAGGACATGATTCTATCTTTGTTGTGGTAGATAGATTCTCTAAAATGACACATTTTATCCCTTGTCATAAGACTAATGATGCAATAAATGTTGCAGATTTGTTTTTCAATGAAGTTGTGAGGCTTCATGGAATTCCAAAGAGCATAGTTTCATATAGGGATAACTAGTTTGTGGAGGACTTTGTGGAAGAAGATCAACACTAAATCAAAGTTTTTCTCAGCATACCGCCCTCAAAGGGATGGCCAAATGGAGGTGGTGAATAGGAGTTTGGGAAATTTTCTGAGATGCTTGGTTGGAGACAAACCAAAGGGGTGGGATTTGGTCCTACCGCAAGTTGAGTTTTCCTACAACTCATTCACCATTCCGGATTGTTTATGGAAGCAAGCCAAGAGTTGTTTTAGACTTGAATAAGATTGATAAAGATGTGAAAATGAGTGCATATACAAAGGATTTTGCAGAGCATATGAAAGGCCTACATGATGAGGTGAGAAAACATATTACCAAAATGATTTTTTCTTATAAAACTAATGCTGATTTGAAGAGGAGACACAAAGAGTTTTAGGTTGGGGATGAGTTGGTGGTGCATTTAAGAAAGGAGAGATTTCCAGTGGGTACATATAACAAGATCAAGATGAAGAGGATTGGCCCATGCAAGATTGTAAAAAGACATGCTTTCGATAATGCATATGAGGTAGAATTACCTAATGAGCTTAATATTTCTCCAATTTTTAGTATTTTAGATCTGACCATATTTCATGAAGGTGAAAATGATGAAGTTACAACAATTAAGCAGCCACAAGCACTCACACCTACTTTAGAGGATGAAAAGATTGAGACAATTCTTGACAACAGGGTGAAAAGGAGCACAAGGAGAAAGCAATACATGGAGTATTTGGTGAAATGGTTTGGGAGACCTATGGAGGATTCATCATGGTTATCTGAGGTTGAGATTACTTATCTTGGATATCCTCTTAGAAAGTGATGAGATCACTTTTCTTCTACCCTAGGTGTCTAATGCAGGAGCATCCAAGGTGTAAGGGCAATCTTGCATCAACCAAAAAAAAAGTTTGTTTCTTTTCAATAGGGGCTAATTGGCTAAGGTTTGTTGAACATGAGAATGGAGTTTATGTCTAATGTTTTGAAGATGTGCGAAGGTTTGAGTTTCAGGCCTCAGGCTTACAACTTATCGCTTGCTAGAGACGAAGGAGTTACTCAATTTTCTGCTTAAGTTTGATCAGGTTTTAGATTTTGGGCTTGTTACTTTCTCATTAGAGAAGAGATCGGACATCGAGCTTTGGAGTTATGGCTTGCACCTTAATGTAAATTTTGAAGTAGTGTAAATGGTATGGGGAAACCCTGAACCTCGACACTCGAAAGGGGAGAAGTGATGAGGCTTCGTAAGTCGGTGATGAGGCTTACAACCTACTCAAAGATGGTAACTAATATGATGGATAAGCGAACTCCGATCTCCAACATGTTGAATGTAAGGTTGGTGTCTTCAGATTTCATTGTTTGATCAAGCTTCATAAGCTCTTCTATGCATTACATGGGAGTGGTATGATGGATTACTCTTGATGGTAAGGGAGAATGAAGTCACCAAAAAATGGAGGAAAATCTTGCCAGAAGCGGAGTTGACTTGGTTGACTTGTATGGATTAATGACACATGGCATGAGGTGGTTGGCGGATTCACATCATTATTTTGAAAAACAAAATTTATGGTTAATCGAGCGATAATGTTTTGAAGTGCGCTAGTTAAGTTTTAATGACAAACCTAACATGAATATTCCAGTCGATGGTTGCATGAGACGATGAATGATGGTTACAAAAACTTAAATGCTATAGGGAGGTGGATGGCGACACTTAAGAAAGCATGGGTGACCAACTTCAATGCATATTCTATCGACAGGAAAAAGAGAAGGCAAATGCATGGAATGAAGAAAAAATAAAAAAACACATCAAACTAGGGTGAGGGATATCAGGGAGGAAGGATCGAGTTGATTCCTCATGGTGAAGGCACAAAGTTTGAAGGAGAGTTATCTCCGATTTGAATATTGGTAGACTGTGAAGTCAA
>CM021109.1:625284750-625400281 GCA_007115665.2 Sequoiadendron giganteum
CTCTCCACTTCTTTTCAAGAGTCTAAATCTATAAATAGAACAAACATGTTGCTTAAGGGAATCTCACATTGTACCTACTGCTTACAGCTGTTTAACTAAAAATGAACGACATATAAAGTGCTTTACATTCCCATCGCCTATGAGCTGCGCCAGCTCTTCACTTTCTTTCAAGTCTAAATTTATAAATAGAACAAACATGTCGCTATTGTACCTACTAAAGATGAGCGGCTTAGACTTATAGTAGCAGAACATCAAAGCAAAGGAAAACCTGTATAGATGTTGGATGGCTTTGGAATATGATTCAAGACATTTAGAACCCACGCGTCCTGCTTTTTCCTCCCGACCTCATTTTAAGTGTATGATGAATGTCTCTAAGTACTTCATAACAACATGGGTCAGAATTTGGTCAAAAAAATCGGATTTGCAAAGAGTTTGGTCTGAGAAACTTTAACGTTGTTAATCGTACCTTTCAAATTTCTGTCAAAATACTTTTTTTAAATTTGCCCAATGTGTTTGGAACTATGCGTTCCTTCAAAATATGCGTCATAAACAATTGGAATGCGAGTCAAGTACCTAAATTCTAGCGAACCTTGATATTTAAGTTCATATGGTTTTAGGTCGAGAGCAAGGTGATGGGTTCTGCCCTTGGGAGGGAGGGGTTTTCTTTGGTGCAGTGTATTGCTATCTCCGACTTTGGGACCTCTGTTAGGTTTGTTTTGCCTTCATCATCTATTTTAAGGGGTTTGTTCTAGCTGTGTCTTTTGTCTAAGATGTGAATGTCACAAAGGGTCATGTGGAGCCACCTATCTCTATGGCTTTCAATATTTTTTAACAACATTGTTGATAGAGCTTCTAATAGATTGAAGAATTCCTTGGGTAGGAAGTTTCTTGATCCTAGATCCAATATTGATGATTTTAGAGCTTAAGCCCAAAGAAATTAGATGTTTTGTGGTCAAATTATTATCTCAATCTTGCCTTCAAGTTTCTTCTCAGTTTCTTTTCAGCTCTAAATGATCATAATCAAATTCTCTCATGTGGGTTGTGGTTCTTTCGACATGTGGGGTTATGCCTCAAATGGCGGTTTCTAAGTTTTGATTTAAGGATGAAATTCCTTATAGAAGTACTTAGTTTGAGTTAGGATTCTAGGATGGCCTCTATAATACTGAGATGAGGAAGTGTTTGTGGGCATTGCTAGCTCAAGAGGCCATTTCAACAATATGTATTTAGTAATAAAATCAAGGAAGCACCTCTTATATGCAAGATTTTGTATCAATGTGGAATTTGTCAAGAAGCTTCCTTCATTCACTTTATATCCTACATTGGGGACATGGGTAGTGAACTTTTAAAGACTTCTTAACAGTGTGCTCAAAATAGTGTGCCCAAATTGCTACAAAATGAGTCATGCTATTAAGAGTTATATGAATAATCAAAGGAACAAAATATTTAGGGGGAAAGGTCAAGTTAGTGCTTTCTCAACTTTAGTGTGATGTTGATAATTCTAGAGTGTGGTGTCAAGGAGGCTTCCCCTTCATTGGTTTCATCTCTCAAACATTGTTGGTTCTATGTTTTCAAGGGGTAGCATCAACCCAAAGAAAATGATTGGGTGGAGGTTCACAAAGAGGAAATCTTAAGTTATCTTGCATTGTGAAGGATGTGGAGGGATGAGGAATTATTTTCATCTTTTATTTGCCCCCTTTTGATTTATGATTGGCTTCTAATCTTGGGAGTCCATGCAAGCAAGATTATTGCAAGGCTATAGGAAGAGATTGTGTTCATGTACTAAACTTGTTGGAGCAATTTGATTTTTTTCCTCTTGAGTTAGTCAATCTTTTATTTTTTCGAGTAGTTCCTCTAATTGGTTTGCATGTTCTAATGTAATGTTACTTGTTTTCTTTTAGGGTACTACATTGTTGTTGTTTGTCTCTTGTTATAGTTTCATTGTTCTGGATGCACCTTTTTGGAGATTCTATGTCTATGTAAAAGGGCTTGAGCCCTTTCAAAAACCCTCCTTTACTAGTAATAACAAAAAAGGTTGATGTGACGGTAAAAAAAAGGGCACCTTTTCCTATTGAAAGCTAGCAAATAACTGATTCTGAATTAGCAACAACATTTAGAGGTGTTATCAAATGCTTGGAACATAGAGATATTTAGAGCCTTTTTGGTCGAGCACTATACATTTATTTTTTACAAATTTTTTATATGAATTGCTTAGTTGTAAAGGTTTTAAATATTTGTGTATGAACCATTTGATAGTGCCTTTAAGTGTTGTTTATAAGAAAGAAGCAACTTTGAAGATATTTTAATTTATTAACATTGATGATTAGGTTTCAAACATACACAAGAGTGTCACAATAAATATCAATCATATGAAATTGAATATATTTATAATTTCATGTATATTTTCAATAATAATAGTTTTTTCATGATACATTATGCAATAAGATAAATAATAAATACAATATTCTTAAAAGTAAAATAAATAATACACTTTTGTGTTTCTTGTGCTATGCACATTGGAAGTAGTGCTAGAAGATATTGAATGTACTTCTATGTTTAATATTTTCTTATGATCACAATCAACTTATATATAATTTTAGTGTATTGTGGATAATACAAATAATGAACACATAAAAATTGAAGAAGCCATCCAAAAAATTATTAAAATATGTAGGATAATAATATGAAAGTATATTATGTAGTGACGTTACATAAGTTCATAGTTAGAGCAATGGTATACTCATACTTGGTATGAACTTATGTGGTTGCTTTAATAATTATTACAAAACAAAATTTTAAACATCCAGAACATTCACTTTCAAGTTGAAGAAGTAATAGACATTTTCATTTTTGTTGTTGTCCTCCAATTTATTTTGTACTTTCTATATTCCAAGATGTTACCCATAGCTAGTCTATTAACAAGGAATGTTTCTACGCTATATTCAATTAAGTGGTCATCTATGATGTCAATAAATTATTTGTCATGTAGAAATTTGTACTATATGTACAACAAACCATTAGGTGTGGATAACAATGAGGTTAGTACAATAAGATTAAATTAATTATATGTATCTCATTGTCAATTGCATTACAATAGTATGCACATGTATCAATTCTTATTTTGAGTTTATCTTGTTGATGCAGGAGCATCCAAGGTGTAAGGGAAATCTTGCATCAACCAAAAACAAAAGTTTGTTTCTTTTCAATAAGGGCTAATTGGCTAAGGTTTGCTAAACATGAGAATGGAGTTTATGTCTAATGTTTTCAAGATGTGTGAAGGTTTGAGTTTCAGGCCTCGGGCTTATAGCTCATTGCTTGCCAGAGACGAAGGAGTTAGTCAATTTTCTGCTTAAGTCTGATCGGGTTTCGGACTTCGGGCTTGTTACTTACTCGTTGTTGAAGAGATCCGACATCGGGCTTTGGAGTTATGGCTTGCGCCTTTACGTAAATGTTGAAGTAGTGTAAATGGTATGGGGAAACCCCAAACCTCGACACTCAAAAGGGGAGAAGTGATGAGGCTTCACAAGTCGATGATGAGGCTTACACCCTACTTGAAGATGGTAACTAGTATGATGGATAAGCGAACTGTGACCTCCGACAAGCTGAATTTAAAGTTGGTGTCTTCAAATTTTATTGTTCGGTTGAGCTCCGTAAGCTCTTCTATGCATTACATGGGAGTGGTATGACGAATTAGAGACTCCCAACTCTTGATGGTGAGGGAGAATGAAGTCATCAAAAAATGGAGGGAAATCTTTCTAGAAGCAAAGTTGACTTGTTTGACTTGTACAAATTAATGACACATGGCACGAGGTGGTTGGAAAATTCACATCATTGTTTTGAACCACAAAATTTAGGGTTAATCGAACGATAATGTTTTGAAGTGCGATGGTTAAGTTTTAATGATGAACTTGGCATGAATCTTCTGGTCGATGGTTGCATGAGATGATGGCATAGACGATGAGTGACAGTTATAGAAACGTTAATGCTATAGGGAGGTGTATGTTGACACTCAAGCAAGCATGTGAGACCGACTTCAATGCAGATTTCGTTAATAGGAAGACGAGAATGAAAACACATGGAATGAAAAAAAAAGAAAAAAACACATTGAACCAAGGTGAGGGATAGCAAGGAGGAAGGATCAAGCTGATTCCTCATGGTGAAGGCATGAAGTTTGAAGGAGAGTTAGCTCCAATTTGAATATTGGCAAATTGTGAAGTCAAGAAGGCCCACATGAGGGTGAATGTAGCAGTGTAATCTCATTTTTTATTACAAAATTAAATAAAGACTAGTTCTCTCTTGCATTCTGGTTTGGTGTTTCTTGTTGTAGTTGTGAGTTTGAGTTTTGAAAGGGGAGTACCTTGCGTCACTAGTATTAGAGAAAATTGATCCTGAGTGTGTAACAGACCACCAAAGAGAGGCACCAGGATTATGTTGTGGGTGTTGAAAAAAAATGGATGGGAGAGGATTCCATCGTGGTAGAGGTAGAGGAATAGCAAGAGGAGATAATTTTGTAAGAGATGATGATTTTAGAGCCTTGCGAAGGCATGTTAAAACACAACAAAATGAGATAAGGAGATGATTTGCAAGAATGAGAGATCTAGGAAATGATAACAAAGATGAAAGCACATAGAATGCTAGTCTAGATACTGGGCAAAGAGAGGAAATTGCAAAGGTTGCAAATGACACATTATTGAAAGCTTTAACAAAAATGGGGAATAGACCAAAAATGGAGGTGCCTACGTTTAATGGAAGTTTGCATCCAGAGGAATTGGTAAATTGGCTTAATGAGATGGAAGAGTATTTCGAATTTGAACAGATAGAAGACCTTGATAAAGTGATATTTTCCAAGACACGACTGAAAGGACATGCCTCAATATGGTGGAGAGAGGTTCAATTAGAAAGGGGAAGAAGAGGAAAACATAGGATTACTAAATGGTGGAAAAATTAAAAAGCCAATTTATTCTTGTAGACTATGAGCTGGACTTACTCAAGAGGATGCAAGGTTTGAAGCAACGAAGCAAAACTGTTAAAGAATATATAGAAGAATTCCATAAAATTCTCATAAGGAATGGACATTCAGAGGTAACCAAGGAAAAGATTGCAAGATACATAAATGGGCTGCGATCAAGCATTCAAAAAGAAATTGCGCTGGTTAGAGTTGTGAAAATGGAAGATGCTTATCAAATAGCATTGAAGATAGAGGAAAGGTTGAACAAGAGGTTTGAAAGCAAGCATAAAGGAAGTGGGTGTGGAGACAAGGTAGGAGGAAGAACTTACAAAAATGAAGAAAATCAACAGAATAGTTTAAAGGATGAAGAGGGCAAAAATAAAGCAACAAAATATGAAGAAGGAAAAAGCTCAAGAGACCAAAATTCAAGAGGTAGAGGTAGAGGTCGTGGTTATGGTGGAGGCCCATTCAAAGGAACTTGTTTCAAATGTGGAGAAGGACACCGAGCCTATGATTTCCCACAAGAAGAGGAGAAGCCAAGAAGGAGACAAAAATATCAAAGAAGGGCAACGAATGCTGATGAGGAGGAGGCACCTTCCTCGCAATCAAAAGATGTAGAAGATTGAGAGGTTTTGATGACCTGGAGAGCACTCATGAATGAAGAGAACAAGCCTATGCAAAGGAAGAAGTTATTCAAAAAAAGGTGCAAGTGCGAAGGAAAGGTGTGTAACATCATAGTAGATAGTGGAAGCACATACAATCTTGTGTCCAATGAGATGGTAGAAAAGTTGAAGCTTGAGAGGAGAAAACACGCAAAATGATATCGGATTTCTTGGGTGCAAGATAACTAGAAGTTGTTAGTAAATGAACAATGCAATGCAAAGTTTAAGGTTGGGAATTATCATGATGAGATTCTATGTGATATCATCCCTATGGATGCTTGTCACATTTTTCTTGGAAGACCATGAAAATATGATCGAAAATCCATACATGATGGGTGTGCTAACACCTACACAATTGTAAAAGATAGAGTGAAGCATAAGTTGAAGCCTTTGAAGGAGGAAAATGTTCAAGTTTGTGGTAATGCTAGAGTTTTCTTAGTTGATGCAAGGAGATTTCTTGATGGCATGAAGCATTAGAAGGTTTGTTTTGCTGTTATTCCTAAAGCTAGTAGTGAAGTTGATAAAATTCTTGTAGAAGTTACTGGTTTGTTGCAAGAGTTGAAGATGATTGTTTCAAATAATGTGCCTGAAGGACTCCCACCAGTGAGAAAAATCAGTCATCAAATTGATTTGATACCAGGGGTGAGTTTACCCAACAAGGTAGCCTACCGAATGTCACCTATAGAGAATGAGGAGGTAAATAGACAAGTTTTTGATTTATTGAAGAAGGATTTGATAAGTGAGAGGTTAAGCCCGTGTGAAGTGCCTTCTGTTTTGTCACCAAAGAAATGAGGAGAGTGGAGAATGTGTATGGATTCCAGGGCTATAAACAAGATCACAATAAAGTACAAATTTCCATTACCTAGAATGGATGATATCATAGATTGCTTGTGTGGAGCAACACATTTTAGCAAGATTGATTTGAAGAGTGGGTATCACTAGATAAGGATATGTGAAGGAGATGAGTGGAAGACCGCATTCAAGATGAAAGAAGGTTTGTATGAGTGGTTAGTCATGCCATTTGGGCTAACCAATGCACCTAGTACATTTATGAGGTTAACGAATGAAGTGTTGAAAGAATTCTTGGGCAAATTTGTGATAGTTTATTTAGATGACATTTTAATTTTCAGTAAAACCTTGGAGGAGCATTTGAAGCATATCAAATTTGTTTTTGAAACTTCGCTTAGAGATGAAAAGTTGTTGATCAACCTCAAAAAGTGTAGCTTTGTGAAGAGGGAATTGGTGTATTTAGGCTTTGTTGTTTCAAAAGAAGGCATCAAGATGGACTCGAAAAAGGTGAGAGCTATTCTAGAATGGCCAACACCAAGGAGTGTAACAAAGGTGAGATCATTTCATGGGTTAACAAGTTTTTAAAGAAATTTCATCAAAGGTTTTAGTAACATATGTGCACCACTAATTGAAACTATGAGGGGTGATGTAGTGTAGGAAAGTGCATACCCTTGCATTTTCACACTTGTTTGGGCCCGCCTTGCTTTATTTATCCCTATTTATGTCTTAATTGGTCCTATTTTGTATCCACAAGCCTAATAAACTATATCTTTTTGTGGCTAATCCCGACAAACATCAAAGGGTAAATGATAATTTAATGATTATGGCTGTGTCCCTAATTTTTGGGTCAAGACTAAGACGCCACCTAGGGCGTATTTTTCCCCCAAAGGTCTTGGGACCTTGATTTCAAAGGCAACTTAAATGGTCCCTTTTTGGAGTATGTGCCCGAAGTTTTTAGGACTTGGGACTAAAACACCACCTAGGGCGTCTTAGTCCCCCTTAAGTTTTTTTCGGGATTTAATTTCCAATCTTCGTGGGATTTAGCCTTCTTAATTAATGATTTCATATGTTGGCTTGTTGTGGTGTAATTTCGGGATATTAAGCATGAATAAGTATAAATACAAGGTTCATTTAGTCATTTTCATCCCAAGCATTCAAGTATTCATTCCTAAGGCAAGTTTATGAGATCAAGAGCAATTCATCAAGCATTTGGAGCCATCATCAAGATTCAAGCATCATATCAAGGATATTGTTGCATCATGTTTGTTGTTGTGCTAACAATTGTGATGTAGGGTTTATGATTCAAGCAAGTGTTTCATGCAAGATCTACTCATTCAAGGAGTCAAGAACCACATCCATTACATCCATTTCAAGTATATTTGTAGCACCTTGTTACAAGGGTTTGGTGAGTTGCAACATAGTGTTTTGTCCATTCATCATTTCCCTCCATTTCATTCTATTTCAAGGTTTAATTACCAACAAGGGGTTTGACCAAGGAAAACCCCCATTCACTAACAATCAACAAGTTTTTCCTCTCTTGCATGTTTGTGTTTATAGATTTAGGTTGAAGATTTGAAGATCATTTGGAGTGCAAAGTTGCAAAGTTGCATTGCATAGTTGTCATCTTCACAAAAACTCACCTACAAGCCAGATCCAAAAGTTTCAGGACCTGAGACTAGAGAAGAAGGAAGTGTAGACATCAAGCCTCAGGAACATATTCAAAGATTTTAGAAATTCAGATCGAGACTAAGACGGTAGCAAGGGCGTCTTAGTCCTCCAAGTGGAATTTTGCAGAGATTCTTTCAGATCCGATTCTGGCATCTAAAGATTCTGCATCTGCCCCAAAAAAAATAGCGGGACTAATAAGACAGTAAGGGCATCTTAGTCCTCCATAACATATTTTGACAACTTTTCTGCTTTTTCAGAATCCTTGTTACATTTCCAGACTTCCCAGGTACACATATCCTAACTTGCTGTTGCATTATTTCATCATTTGCATCCTTCATTTAGCTTGCATAACTAGGTTTTGTGAGTTGAATGTTAAGTTATCTTTTCAAAGCTTTTGCTTGGTGGTGAACCCCTCAAAGCCTAAAAAAAACCCTCCTAGGTCTTCCCTATTGAGAATTGACTCACCCTTTGGGTTGATAGTCTATTCAATTTAGGATCCTAGGACATTATTGAATGACCTAAGGAACAATGGGGGCACTTCTCAACCCCTATTTTCCCCCATGATTCAGGTGATAAGAAGGAATTCAAGTGGACTGTAGGGGCAACAAAGAGCTTTGATTTGTTGAAGAGTAAAGTGACAATGCAATCTGTTTTAGCACTTCTAGATTTCAGCAAGGTGTTCTAAGTGGATTGTGATGCAAGTGTCAATGCTATTGGAGCTGTTTTGAGCCAAGAAGGTAAGCCTATTGCATATTTTAGTGAGAAGTTAAATGATGCTAAGAAAAAGTATTCAGTTTATGATCAAGAGTTTTATGCAATCATTCAAGCACTTAAGAAATGGAGACATTACCTTATGCCAAAAGAATTTGTTTTATATACCAATCATCAAGCACTCCAATACTTGAGTATTCAATAGAAGTTGAGTCAAAGGCACATGAAATGGGTTGAGTTTTTACAAACTTACACATTTGTTTTGAAACATAGTGAGAAGTCTAACATAGTTGTTGATGCTTTGAGTAGAAGGCAAGGTTTGTTGATTGAAATGCAAGTTGAAGTTGTGGGTTTTGAGGAACTCAAGAATATGTATGAAAGAGACTTAGATTTTGGAGAGGCATGGAAGGCTTGCAAAGAGCCCATTGTAGAAAATAAAACCAAATGGTTGGATTATTTAATCCAAGATGGTATGTTGTTAAGAGGTAACCAATTGTGTATTCCTAGAAGTTCCATGAGGTTAAATTTAATTAAGGAGAAACATAGTGGTGGACTTGTAGGACACTTTGGTTTTGATAAGACCATTGCACTTGTTGGAGAAAAGTATTATTGGAATCAATTGCAGCAAGATGTAAGAAAATATGTGCAAGGTTGTAGGGCATGTCAAGTGGCAAAGGGAGTGAGTCAAAACACTGGTTTATATCAACCACTACTAGTACTAGAGAAGCCATGGGGGGATATAAGTATGGATTTTGTTCTTGGCTTACCAAGGAAACAAATAGGACATGATTCTATCTTTGTTGTGGTAGATAGATTCTCTAAAATGACACATTTTATCCCTTGTCATAAGACTAATGATGCAATAAATGTTGCAGATTTGTTTTTCAATGAAGTTGTGAGGCTTCATGGAATTCCAAAGAGCATAGTTTCATATAGGGATAACTAGTTTGTGGAGGACTTTGTGGAAGAAGATCAACACTAAATCAAAGTTTTTCTCAGCATACCGCCCTCAAAGGGATGGCCAAATGGAGGTGGTGAATAGGAGTTTGGGAAATTTTCTGAGATGCTTGGTTGGAGACAAACCAAAGGGGTGGGATTTGGTCCTACCGCAAGTTGAGTTTTCCTACAACTCATTCACCATTCCGGATTGTTTATGGAAGCAAGCCAAGAGTTGTTTTAGACTTGAATAAGATTGATAAAGATGTGAAAATGAGTGCATATACAAAGGATTTTGCAGAGCATATGAAAGGCCTACATGATGAGGTGAGAAAACATATTACCAAAATGATTTTTTCTTATAAAACTAATGCTGATTTGAAGAGGAGACACAAAGAGTTTTAGGTTGGGGATGAGTTGGTGGTGCATTTAAGAAAGGAGAGATTTCCAGTGGGTACATATAACAAGATCAAGATGAAGAGGATTGGCCCATGCAAGATTGTAAAAAGACATGCTTTCGATAATGCATATGAGGTAGAATTACCTAATGAGCTTAATATTTCTCCAATTTTTAGTATTTTAGATCTGACCATATTTCATGAAGGTGAAAATGATGAAGTTACAACAATTAAGCAGCCACAAGCACTCACACCTACTTTAGAGGATGAAAAGATTGAGACAATTCTTGACAACAGGGTGAAAAGGAGCACAAGGAGAAAGCAATACATGGAGTATTTGGTGAAATGGTTTGGGAGACCTATGGAGGATTCATCATGGTTATCTGAGGTTGAGATTACTTATCTTGGATATCCTCTTAGAAAGTGATGAGATCACTTTTCTTCTACCCTAGGTGTCTAATGCAGGAGCATCCAAGGTGTAAGGGCAATCTTGCATCAACCAAAAAAAAAGTTTGTTTCTTTTCAATAGGGGCTAATTGGCTAAGGTTTGTTGAACATGAGAATGGAGTTTATGTCTAATGTTTTGAAGATGTGCGAAGGTTTGAGTTTCAGGCCTCAGGCTTACAACTTATCGCTTGCTAGAGACGAAGGAGTTACT
This sequence comes from Sequoiadendron giganteum, assembly GCA_007115665.2. NCBI lineage: Eukaryota > Viridiplantae > Streptophyta > Pinopsida > Cupressales > Cupressaceae > Sequoiadendron > Sequoiadendron giganteum. The sequence continues at coordinate 625,295,518 of CM021109.1, forward strand.
CAATTTTCTGCTTAAGTTTGATCAGGTTTTAGATTTTGGGCTTGTTACTTTCTCATTAGAGAAGAGATCGGACATCGAGCTTTGGAGTTATGGCTTGCACCTTAATGTAAATTTTGAAGTAGTGTAAATGGTATGGGGAAACCCTGAACCTCGACACTCGAAAGGGGAGAAGTGATGAGGCTTCGTAAGTCGGTGATGAGGCTTACAACCTACTCAAAGATGGTAACTAATATGATGGATAAGCGAACTCCGATCTCCAACATGTTGAATGTAAGGTTGGTGTCTTCAGATTTCATTGTTTGATCAAGCTTCATAAGCTCTTCTATGCATTACATGGGAGTGGTATGATGGATTACTCTTGATGGTAAGGGAGAATGAAGTCACCAAAAAATGGAGGAAAATCTTGCCAGAAGCGGAGTTGACTTGGTTGACTTGTATGGATTAATGACACATGGCATGAGGTGGTTGGCGGATTCACATCATTATTTTGAAAAACAAAATTTATGGTTAATCGAGCGATAATGTTTTGAAGTGCGCTAGTTAAGTTTTAATGACAAACCTAACATGAATATTCCAGTCGATGGTTGCATGAGACGATGAATGATGGTTACAAAAACTTAAATGCTATAGGGAGGTGGATGGCGACACTTAAGAAAGCATGGGTGACCAACTTCAATGCATATTCTATCGACAGGAAAAAGAGAAGGCAAATGCATGGAATGAAGAAAAAATAAAAAAACACATCAAACTAGGGTGAGGGATATCAGGGAGGAAGGATCGAGTTGATTCCTCATGGTGAAGGCACAAAGTTTGAAGGAGAGTTATCTCCGATTTGAATATTGGTAGACTGTGAAGTCAAGAAGGCCCACATGAGGGTGAATGTAGCAATGTAATGTCATTTTTGATTACAATAATGAACAAAGATTGGTTCTCTCTTGCATTTTGGTTTGGTGTTTCTTGTTGTAGTTGTGAGTTTGAGCTTTGAAAGGGGAGTACCCCGTGTCACTTGTTCAAACAATTATGTATATCAGATTTGACCCATCATCCATGTAGTAGTATGCCTCATTTACAAAAGACAAAAGTGTTCATTATTGACATAATAAATCTAATTATATAAAGGTCTATAATTCTTCTCTAAATAATTGAAATAGATAACATCCTACATAGTCACATAAAAAAAAAATGAATATTAGAATATATAAAATTATAGTTGAACTTGACTTTTATATAAAATTTTAAACACAAATTCACTTCCTTATACACAACTTTTTGTTGTTGAATAATTTGAGATCATAAAAAAATTTAGCATACTTGATACAAACATTGGATACATAAAGCTTGACCAAGACATTTAAATAACAAAGAAAATATGTATAATAACAATATGAAAGCATATAAATGTTAGGGGCCCTTGTTTCCGCTTCTATCTTATAAAAAATAATATAAAAGGACATAAATGTTATAAATGAACCTTCAAAAAATTCATATTAAGATACCATATCAAATAGTTAGCTATGTGAATATAACATAAATTAATAATATTATTCTACACAATTATAGTTAAATGGACACAATTGAAAAATAAATTATAATTGGACAAGTATAGAGAACATAACATTATTTTAACAACCCATATTAAGTTTATCACAACCAACCATTAACAAATTGAATATGTGTTGGATGTTTCCCTTAAGGACCAACTTAAGGACAAAGAAAGCAACTAAAGCTCTTCAATTCTTTTATTATTAAAATAATTTGCATTTTCTATTTTAGAATATTATTCAAATGAGGATGGTGGTTGCCTAGATTGCCTATGGAGTTCTAGGATGAAATGTTTAGAGGGATCACTAGTGCCTTTGGTCAATTATGTTGTAAATATTATTGTCATTGATGTCAAAGGCAATATCAAAGGAGAACTAATCACTTCATTCAAGGGTAGATCTCACCATTTCAAGGTGATAAAAGACATGTTTATAATTCCAAAGTGCTATTTGAACTTCCTCCACCTTGGTGCTCACTTTGCAAGTTGCAAAATAATACTTATGCTATTGGACGACCTCCTTCTCTTTGGTGCCTTTCTTGAGTGAATTTAAATGTTTAAAATAAATTTTATTATGTCAAATCTTGGTTGACCTCCTTTTGGTGAAGCACATGATTTGGATATAGATACAAGTTATTTTGGAGGTTAGACAACAAGTTTTTCAATGCAAAATCATTCCTTTTAAGAGCAAAAATTAGGAGAAGAAGAGAAAATTTAAGAAGAGCAAATTCATAGCATACTTTCAAGGATATTTATGGCAGATTTATAGTAGAATTTCAAGGAGATTTATGATAGATTTATAGTAGATTAGGAAATTTATGGAAAATTTATAGCAAAATTTTAAGGAGATTTATAATAGATTTATTAGCAAACATACAAGATCTTATGAAGGAGATTCACACGACAATCATGCTTTGAAGAGGAAATATTCAAGAAGACAATTTTTTTTTTAATTTGGAGGTTGGTGCCTCCTAATTGAAGAGATTGGTGTCTCTTACTAATTTGGTGCTTAGTAGCGGGGATTGGTGTCTCCGGTGGGTTGGTGCCTACAAAATTTGTAAGATTATTTTATTTGTGGCTAGATTTGGATTTTATGTTCTTATTTGTTGATGTTGTGTATTTGAGGTTATTGTGGTTATTAATTTGAAAAAGTGAAAGGTAGTATTATATTGATTCACCCCCCTCTTAATATAAGCGTGTTCTCATTAATTGTTATAAGAGCTAGCTCCTTCAAAGTATAGATTAATCACTAGAAGGAAGATTTTAAGAGGACACATGGCCTGCCAAGAAGGATTCTCCTCCAACAGGGCTCCATTGTTTGATGGAACAAACTATTCTTTCTAGAGCATAAGGATGCACACCTACTTAATGGATCTTGGATTCGATATTTGGCAATCAGTAGTGGATGGCTATACTGCTCCATCATCTCCTCCAATGGATTAGGAAAAAAAGAAGACAAGTGAGAAAAATGCAAAAGCCATGAATGCGATTTCATATGGACTATCAAAATCAAATTTTTTCAAAGTGATGCATTGTGCATTGGTGAAAGAAATGTGGGAAAAATTCAAAATACCTACGAAGGAGATGAAAAGGTTAAGAAATAAAATCTCCAAACTCATAGGAGATAATTTGAGAGCTTGAAAATGAAAGATGAGGAGAACATAGCCAATCTATCTACTTCATGTGGATGAAATTGTTAACACTATCAAAGGTCTTGGAGACAAGGTTGATGCAATAATTGTTCAAAAAATATTAAGGTGTCTTCCTTTGAGATTTTATGCTAAAGTCTTTGCTATCGAAGAAATGAAAGATTTAAACCCTTACAATGGATGAGTTGCATGGGATCCTCACTGCATATGAGATGAGGATAAAAAATGATAAGACATCTAAACTAGAGGCAACCTTCAAAGCTTCAAAGAAGATGAATAATAAAGAGCCTAAACCAAGCGATAGCTCCAACGATGAATTTAATGCAAAGGAAACATGCTTTTCGAGAAAGCTCAAGAAAGGATCCGACAAATACGAAGGCAAGTTACCCTTTATATTTTTTAATTATGGTAAAATAGGCCACTTTTTTGCTAAGTGTCCACAAGTAGAAGATGATAATAGCAATGATGAAGATGACCATCACATAAAGAAGGAAAGAAAACATCATCAATACAAAAAGTTATAAACAAGGTAAACATGAGAGGAATACAAATCTCTGTAAGCACAAGAAGAGACTCTACTCCAAAGAAGATAGTAGTTCATCTGAGGAGAGTGATGAAATAATCTCTGACAGTGATAGAGAATAAACTCTCTTCATGGAAATATAAGCAAAGAGTGACGCCTTGGAAGATGGGGACAAAGGAAAGGAGAAGATGGATTCATAAGAGGAAGAATTTTTTGAAATGGATGGAGAAGTGGATCTTGAAGAAGAGCTCATCAATGCCTTAAGTGAAATCAAGAAGCTTAAGAAAAAGAATTTGAAGTAAAAGTTGTATCTGCCAAAATATAGAGAAGAGGTTCATGATACAAGAGAAAAAGTGTCACAAATCCTTGAAGAAGTAGAAAAGACTATTATCAACCTAAAGATTCAACTTGAAGAGGCAAAAATGATAAAAGAGGAAGTGAGATTTCAGCTAAAGAAAATAAATAAAAGATCACCAAAGGCTTGAATCTGAAATTGTTTCCTTGAGAAAGGAACTAGAAAAGGCAACTACCCAATTAAACAGAAGCATGAAGTTTGAAAAGAGCACCAAAATATTGGATGCCATTATCAATTCCCAAAGGTCACCATTCATCAAGATTGGTCTTGGCTTTTTTCAAGTTCTAAGACTACAAAATTACCAAACAAAACAAATGAAGAAAAGCCTACAGGCTATGTCGATGCACTTAAGAGCTCTATAAATAGTGCTAGCACCAAGAAGGAAGGAAGTGATATCTCATAGAAGACCAACATCCCTTACAAGGATAAAAATAAAAAATTCAAAAGATCATTCCCTCCAAGGTAGACCCACATGACTAGGTTCCAAAACTCCTTTAGTTATTACTTTTTTTGTAATCAGTTTGGTCACAAAGCAATAAATTGTAGGGTATGTTCAAGAAATTATTTTGGGTTCTTAAAAATAAACTACAATTCATTTTCTCCCTTAATAGATTTCAAAATTATGTGCTACAATTGCAACAACTATGATCATACAACACGTTTTTATAGAAATGGTTTTGTGGAAACACCTAAACAAAATAAGGATACTATGGCTAAAGAAAAGGAGGAAAATTCAAAAGTATGGAAAAAAACATGAAAAAGAAAAGGAGAGATCCATGCTTGTGCAAAAAACCTTTCTTGCCCAAAATGAAGGAAATCAATGGTATATTGATAGTAGATGCTCAAGCCATATGATAGGGGACAAGAGCAAGTTTTCCTCAGAAGTGAATGGACGTATGATAAAATTTGGAGACAATGCTACAACAAGGATAACAAGAAAAGATACTCTTAGTCTTGATAATGGGAAGACAAAAAAATGTCTTATATGTTGAAGGTTTGAAGCATAATCTTCTTAGTGCAAGTCAAATGTGTGATCAAGGATACAATCTTACTTTTCATGCTCAAGGTTGCGAGATAAGTAAGGAAAATACAAGAAAAATTATTACCGATGCAAATAGAACAACAAACAACCTATACATCCTTAGTGAGATCAAGCGTGAAAATGCTACATAGGACAAACAAATGAGAGTTAGTTATGGCATAGAAGAATAAGCCATATAAACTTAGATAATCTTGTGAAGATCAACACAAAACAAGCCATAAGAGATATGTCGCAGATTGCTAAACCCTTAAACACTCTTTGCTAGCAATGTCAACATGGGAAACATACAAGAGAAAGCTTCAATTCAAAGGAGTAATCAACAAAAAATCCTTTGGAACTTGTTCATACAGACCTTCGTGGGCCAATAAGGACAAAAAGTTTACAAGGTGAGAGTTATTTCATGTTGCTTATAGATGATTACTCAAGGATGACATGGGTTACCTTCCAAAAATAAAAATTTGAAGTATTTTAGATGTTAAAAGCTTTCAAAGCCTTAGTTGAAAATGAAACTAGGTTGAAGATCAAGTGTTTGATATTAGATTGAGGAGGTGAGTATACCTCAAATTAATTTGAATACTTTTGTGAGCATCATGACATAAAATGACACTTTTTCAGTTGCAAGGACTCCACAACAAAATGGAGTTGTAGAAATAAAGAATATATTAGTGCAAGAGATGGCCAGGAAAATGTTGAATAAATCTATGCTACTTGAAAAGTTCTGGAGAGAAGCAGTTAACACAATTGTTTACATTCTAAACAAAGGGAAAATCGGAATCAGTAATAGCAAGACACCTTATGAACTATGAAAGGGAAAACCAACGATAGTGAAATAATTCAAAGTTTTTGGAAGTAAGTGCTACATAAGAAGAGATGATGAGGATTTGGGAAAATTTGATTTCATATCTGACAAGGCATTTTCCTTGGTTCTTCTTCAAGAAGAAAGGCTTATAGATGCTATAATAAAAGGTTGCAAAAGATTGTAGAAAGCACCAATGTAAGAGTCGATGAAGAAATACATCAACGAGAGAAAGTTCAAGCAAATGATCACCTAGAAGACTCAAGCTACAAGGAAGAAGAACATGAAGACTCAATTTGAAAGGAATACGAATAAGAAGTTGGAAAAGGAGTAGGATGAAGAGATAAAAAGACACCATCTAGATTTGTTTAGAAGAATAATTCAAAAAATCTAATTCTTGGTGATGAAGATACTAGGATACAAACTAGAAGAAGATTAGCAAGTGCATCAGAACATGCAAATTTCTCCTTTCTATCTAAAATGGAGCCCAAGAATTTTACAAAAGAAAGCAAAGAAAAACATTGGATTGGTGCTATGGAAGAAGAGTTGAACCGAATTGAACAAAATGACACTTGGGAACTTGTCCCAAGACCAAAGGAAAAATGTGATTAGCACCAAGTGGGTTTTTAGGAGAAAGTTGAATGAAGATGGACAAGTGGTGAGAAATAAAGTAAGGTTAGTTTTTAAGGGGTATGCTCAAGTTGAAGGTATTGATTTTGAATAAAATTTTGCTCCTGTTGCATGACTAGAAGCTATTAGAATGTTCTTGGCATTTGATTATTTTAAAATTTAATCAAATGGATGTCAAGTCATCCTTTCTCAATGGAAATTGAGAGGAATAAGTATATATTGAATTGCCAGAAGGGTTCCTATTATCAGAAGATAAGGATTATGTGTGCAAGTTGAAGAAGGCACTTTATGGGCTAAAACAAGCTTCTAGAGCATGGTATTCAAGACTTGACAAATATCTACAACAAAAAGGCTTCAAAAGAGGAATTGCGGATAGTGATCTCTACATCAAGATCGAAGGTGAGAACTAATTGATTATTGTCGTTTATGTTGATGACATTATCTTTGAAGACAACAATAGTAGAATGTGTCAAGAGTTTGCAAGGGACATGAAAAAGGAATTTGAAATTTCTATGCTTGGTGAGCTAACACTTTTCCTTGGTTTACAAATTTCTCAACCTAATAAAGGCATATTTATCTCCCAAGCCAAGTTGATGTAAGCACAAACATAAAATCTCCAAACAATAGTGTGAATATTGTAGCCCCATAAAGAATTCATGCGACTCTAAAACTGCACTCAAAAATTCATGACATACCCTCTTTTGAAGTTTATTTTAAACCATCTATTGAATTCCTTTTCTACTGAAAAATTGAATATTGAAAACCACCATATTCATCACAAGAATGTAATAAGATAACAATTTTTATCCCAAAAATATCCCCTCAAATTCATAGTTGAAACTCAGAAAAAAACCATAAAATTTCACATTGTAAAACAAAGTTGATGCAACCCACACAATTCATACAAGATTTTTTTAAAATCACAAATTGAGAATTAGATAAACACATTCCCAATATTAATTAACATATTTAATTGCAAGAAATTAAAATGAACTTGAATCTAATTTTTTATTCCAAGCTTCTACAGTCTACAACAATAAGCTATAGAGAGCAAACTGATCATAGCCAAAACTCTGCTACAAGCATGAATGACCTCACAACCACTTCAAATCAGCTCCAAAACTCAATAATCAACTACAAGTAGTAGAAAATGCATCTCCTAATCTCTGATATTTCATCCTCTCATCTCTCTAGTTCTTTTCCCTTGTTCTTGCCTCTCTTATTTTCTTCATTTTACCTTCCTTTTTCCATCCTAGAGCTTCTAAAATCCATCACTTTTTGCCTATCACTGCTCCCTCATTCATATGAATCTTCTAAAACGATTTCTGGGTTTTATGCGTCCCCTTCCCAACTTTTTGGAACATTTAGAATTTTTCCATTTAGTTATGATATGATAAAGTTATGGCTATTTTACTAAGATTGGGTCTCAAAATTATGACACAGACAATCTTCCTCTCCCCAAAATACCAATCAAACCTCCAAAATGCTCATTACTCCTTCCTAGACATGGGTTTTCCTCTTTCAGGTATGTGCATTCAATTGTAATTCAAAATTTTTCTTTCCGCCTCACAACCCACTCTCCACTTCCCCTACATTCCAATCTTGCAACAAATTGCAAATTCAAATTTTCAAAGTGGAGTTACAAAGCATATTAATTGCTCACTCCAAGATTGGGTGTGGTATTTTCCCTTCTTGGAAAATTAACATCTTTCAACAATTTTAAACAATTTAAAAATGAATCAATTAAAAAAATTGACTTTCCTACAATCCATCACCAAATTCTACAAAGGAGGAGTTGAGAATTTCAATAATTTGTGCCTGGAACCAAAAATTAAAATAAAACAAAAGCATAAAAGTTCAAAATATTTTTGGTTGTGTAGGATTGTCTGTGTACCTAGATGCTCCTGCATCACAAGTATATCAAAGAGATGTTGAATAGGTTCGGGATGGAGGATTGTAAACTAGTGAGTACACCTATGGTCACAAGATGCAAATTGAGTAAAGATGATGAATTCTTAGAAGCAAATCAAACTCTTTATAGGTAATGATTGGGAGCCTATTATATGTAACAACTTCAAGACTTGATATTATGTAAGCGGTAGGTATGGTGGCATGATTTCAAGTAGCACCAAAATAGATTCATGTGCAAATGGTCAAAATAATATTCAAATATCTAAAGGGCACTTTGGACTTTGGCTTGTGGTATTCGAGATGTAAATATTTCCCCCTAACAACATATACAGATGCAGATTAGGCAAACAATGTTGATGGTAGGAAAAGTACAAGTGGAGGATCATTATTTCTTGGTAACAATCTTGTGTCATGGTTCAACAAGAAACAACCTTCAATTTCTTTATCTAAAACAAAGGCATAATATATAGCAACAAAATCATGTTGCACACAAGTTCTTTAGATGAACCAAACATTGAAGGGCATGAAGGTGAAATATTATTACCAGATCGCCATATTTTGTGACAACATGAGTGCAATCAATATTTCAAAGAATCTAGTTATGCACTCTGAGAGAAAGCACATTCCTATTAAGTATCATTTCTTGAGAGAACAAGTAGCATAAGAGAATGCCAAGTTGGAGTACATTGCCACAAAGGAACATGTTGTTGATATGTTAACAAATCCCATTCCTAAAGAAACTTTGAGTATCTTAGGAAGAAATTGGGAGTGATATCACTCTCATCCAGTCACTAATTTCTTAAGAGGAGCAAGAATTTAAGGGGAGATATTTATTGCATTATATTTCAACTCCATGAAGACTTTTCCATTGATGTCAAGGGGGAGAGTTTTAGTAAGGGGGAGCATTACAGATAGGGGGAGAGCTATGCTTTTGTTGCATTCACAAATTATTTCTTTGCAGGTTTGCTATCAATAACAAAGGGGAAGATTGTTGGAAATGTTATTATCATTGATGTCAAAGGCGATATCGAAGGAGAAATAATTGCTTCATTCAAGGGAAGATCACATCATTTCAAGGTGATAAAAGACATGTTTATAATTTCTAAGTGTTGGCTGACCTACCTCCACCTTAGCTCTCACTTTGCAAGTTGCAAAATAATAATAAAAACAATAATTATGTTGTTGGCCGACCTCCTTCTCTTTGACGCCTTTCTTGAGTGAATTTAAATGTAAAATAAATTTGATTATGTCAAATATTGGTTGACCTCCTTTTGGTGAAGTGAATGATTTGGATATAAATACAAGTTATTTTGGAGGTTAGAAAGCAAATTATTCAATGCAAAATCATTCCTTTTAAGAGAAAAAATTAGGAGAAGAAGAGCAGATTTAAGAAGAAGAGGAGTAGATTTATACAAAAATTTCAAGGATATTTATGGCATATTAATAATAGACTTTCAAGGAGATTTATGGAATATTTATAACATACTTTCAAGGAGATTTATGGTAGATTTATACCAGAATTTTATAGAGATATATAGCAGATTCATAGACAGACTTACAAGATATTATGAAGGAGATTCAAATGAAAATCATGCTTTGAAGAAGCAATATTCAAGAAGACGAAAGTTTTTTTATTTGGAGGTTGGTGCCTCCTAATTGAAGAGATTGGCTTCTCTTGCTAAGTTGGTGCTTAGTAGTGGGGATTATTGTCTCCAGTGGGTTGGTTCCTACAAAATTTGTAAGAGAGTTTTATTTTTGTTTGTGGTTGGATTTGGATAGTAGATCCAAGTAGTCCTTTCTCCATGGTTTTCTTTTGAAAGGGTTTCCATGTAAATCTTGTGTTCTTATTTGTTGATGTTGTGTATTTGAAGAACTATTGTGGTTATTAATTTGAAAAAGTAAAAGATAGTCTTATATTGATTCACCCCCCTCTTAGTATAAGTGTGTTCTCATCAAATTATTGTCTATGAAGAAATATAGAAGACATCCTATTTTTGTTAGAATTTATGTTTACATGGATCAAAAAAATAGTTCTCCTTCCCATATTTCAAGTTCTTCCAAATTGGGTATATGAAAATAAAAACTTGAGTTTGAAAATTCTCCTTTTGTATATTTTAAATACAAAAATGGTGTCATTGGGAAAAAAAGTGCCTTTCAATAAGGAAAGCATAGATGCAAAAATAGCAAGGTGAAGCTAGTGGTCAACCTTTGGTGGAGAATAACTTTGTTAATGAGAAGGACAAAGATGAAGAAAACCATGAAATTTTTTTCAAGAACAAATAATTTACTCTTTGAGAATCTATAAATCTTATTTGACAAAAATGATTAGGAAGATTTGGGAAGTGAGAAATATGTTGACCTCAAATTTGAAACTAAAAAAGAGATTAACCTCTCTCCTACTAATATTCTAAATCTCAGTAATGTTAGATTAGAAAATGTCAATCACAATAAGGCTAAACTTTAGGCTATAATTAAAGACTCTCAAGGAAAACAAGGCAACAAAGATGATCTATATTGATCACAAAATAAATAATTATATAAAATCCCCAGATTTCCTTGATAGAAGAAAGGGTAGGGAATCAATTATATAGAATTTCAAATTACAAGTGAGCAATATGGTATTCAACCATATTAACTAATTTATCATAACCACACTATTTATTATATACAAGAAGACAAATAACAATGTCAACAAAGACAACCCAATAAACATTATTATTTATCATTCTCCCTCATAATAATTATTGGGAATAAATTTAAGTTGATCTTTTAATATATTAAATATTTAATGAGATAGGGGCTTCATCAAGATATCTACTATTTGATCCACTATACTATAGTACATGATCTCAATCAATCCCTATTGAACCAAATTTTTAATGTAGTGATGTTGCATCTTGATATGTCCTTTTCATACTATGAGACAATGAATTATTTTTCATTTGTATAGTACTCTTTTCATCATAATAAAATAAGGTAGGTCCATTTTTTATCTACTATAAATCCTCTCTAGTAGTCTTCTCAACTACACAGTTTGGAAATCCATTTATGTTGAAGCTTTGTAGTCTACCACTGCTATAGAAAGTGATATATTCAATCATATTTTATAATTCTAAGAGAATAAAATAGAAAAAAGATAAAATATAACCAAAAATAGACTTTTATTAATCTATGGAACCTATCTGATCTAAATTTGTACAACCAATCAACTTTCTATCTTTTTAATGCTGAAATTTAAGATCATAACTCAATGTCCCTTTGATATATTTGAGAATCCTCTTATTTTCACTTTAATGAGTTTTCTGAGTTTCTAACATGAACCGAGATACCAAGATCACCACATAAGTGATATGTTCGAGTATATTGCTTATATATTAAAGATTAATCTTATTCTTCTTCTAGGATTTAACCTACTATCAAAGTCTATATAGAAAAGGGTCCACTAGATTTGACAAATCCAAGATATACAACTTAAGTGATGAGCACACGGTGATACTGAGAGGGGGGGTGAATCAATATATAACAATATTTTACTTTTCAAAACTTAACCAATCATAATAAGAACATTCAAGTGAGATCTAGCAATTAGGAACACAATGAGAACACAACTTATGTGGAAACCTTTTCAAGAGAAAACCACAACACAATATTGCTTAGATATTAAAAATTAATCTTCTTCTTCTTCTAGGATTCGACCTACTATCAAAGTCTCCAATCTCTATACAAATTGAGCTCCAACTCAACAAGAGGCTCCAACCTCTACTTGATAGGATATAGCCTATTAGAGGGTCCAACCCCCACACAAATTGAGCTTCAACCTAACAAGAGGCTTCAACCTTTATTTGATAGGCTCCAACCCCAACAAATCTGATCCAAACTTACTTCCCTTATAAATTTGATCACAAATCACAAATCCAATTCAATTTCAAATCTGATTCAACTCAAGTATTTCTTATCACAAATATGATCCACACTCAAGTATCAACCTTCCTTCCCAATTCTGATCACTAGCATGTACCAATTTATTTCACAAATCCGATCCACTCAATGCAACAATTATTTTTACAAATCTGATCATAAATATGTTAGTATGTTTATGAATATATCCTTCATAAATATTCTCCAATTCTTCATATAATCTTGTACACTTTCTTCATAAAGAGCTATATATAATCTTCGTAGATAACAATATGAATTTTTTCAATATAAATCTGATTGACACTTCAAATTTTCTTCTTTTAAGACTGCTGCAAATCTGCTCTTTCTCACAAATATTTCATTTAATTTCTTATATCTATACTTCACATTCCTTATACTCTTTACATCTTTATGTTTTTACTTGAAGAGAGACACCCATTAGAATAGACAACTTTTTATGAAGACACACCTGTTGGTGCTGCCTTTAAGACTCAAGCACTCCTTAATTAATTGTTGTCTCTAAATTATGATTTGTTTCTTAACAAATCACAACCTTCCCATATATATATATATTTATATAGATCGTCGCCTTTTTCTTCATTTTATTAATTGTTGACTTTCATATTAATCACTGTCTTTAGAATAATCACCACTCTTCTTTAATCATAACCATTACTTCCCCTTTAATTAAGATAATTGCTCATTCTTATTTTAATCATGGCAATGTCTATGCAACATACAATCTAGCCATTTGACCATATTTATTTATTAATTAAAAATAAAGAATACATTGTATCTTTTATTTTCATTAATTAATAAATACGATCAAATGACCAGATTGTATGCTGCATAGACAATTCGTTTAATCACTACCTTTTGATAGTGAATTTTGACCAATATAGTGATTTACTTTGATTGCCTTTTATTTGAAAAGCATTGCTTATTTGTTAATGCTTTGTTGTTGGTTAATATATGGCATCATAACCTTTTGAGATTAATCACTACTTTTTGATAACATTTACCAGCCTTAATATGTATCAACTTTAATTTATTCTCATCTCCATAGAGGTTGGCCTTAATGTTGATCATAAAGGAGTCAACCGACATTTTTTTATGTTTGGGTGCCACTATCATGAGGTCAACGCAATAAAGGATTTAAATTATATTTGAATGTATTTTCTATAAAGATGCCAATAATAAATTATATTGCAATTTTCTTTTGAAATGGTTAGTGGCTTTTGGCCTTCATATGATTTGTTTATACATCTTTGACATCAATGAAAATATTTCTTCTCACCTTTGACATCAATGACAATATTTCCAACATTAAGTTCAATTTTAATGTGTTTTACAATTGATATATAAATCTTCATCTAAAATTTCTAGAAGATATTTAAAGCATATTTTTTGGAGACACAAATATTCTCTTTTTTTTCATACTTCTATACCAAGAAAATAGTACATCTATCCAAATTTTTGTCATTTCAAATTAAATAATCATAACTACTTGAAAATCTATAAATAAATTTGAATTATTCTTAGTGGAGATAAAATCATCAAAATAAAGAACTAAGATAAAAAAACCCATAGCTAAGCTTCTAATATAAATTATATTCAATTTTTTTCTTTCATCATACTCTTTTCTATTTTAGCTATTATCCTATTCTTCCTTTCAACAACTCCATTTTTTTTGAAGTGTAGAAATTAGTAAAGCTCTCTCTTTATTCCATTATTTTTGCAAAAAAATAAAACTAATTTTATTTATACTCATCTCTATTATATGATCTTATCACTTTGATGTACTTACCACTTTCTTTTTCAACCAAGGAAAATTTTGCAAAATTTTCAAGCACTTCTAATTTTGAAGCCATACAATATACCCAAGTTTATCTTGAGTAATCATCAATGAAGGTAAAACTAATTATAGTTATCCAATAAATGTGTTTCCATAGAACCAAATAAATTTGTATAGATTATGTCAAAATATTTCTTAGCTCTTAATTGTATTTACCAATTGGAAAGTTAGCTCTATGTTGTTATACAACAATATATTTTTCACACATTTCTTTTGGGTAAAAGTACAAACCTGTGTCACACTTTTATAAAAGAATCAGTCAACACAAACAAAAACTTTCAACTTCGATTGCATAAAAATGGTTTTTATGTTTTGAATTTCAAAATGATGTATACTGATGAAATATAAAACTCTTGATGATTTCATATTTTTTTTATAAATTTAGAAAAAAAGTGACATTGAGTTGATGCCACAATAAAAAGAATAGTTATATTTTTCTCTGATTTTTTTCTCAAATAGATAACTTCAGTATTTAGTGCATGCAATTTTTTTAAAATATTTAATGTATATTGTCCTCAACGTTTTAAAGTCAAAATTACCTGAATTTGATAGTTTTCACTTGACGTTAATTTTTTTTTTTATCATTTTCAAAAACAATTATTACCCTTTTGGAGAGGATTCTCTCCTCTAATGCACCATATATTTCTCAAGTTTTTTTAATATGTTTTAGTATTTTTAAAATTTTTAATCAGCCTCATTTTTTATTATAACAACATATTTGCATTATTTAAAAAAACAAATTACAACTAATCAAAATATATATAAAAAAATGGATTCTTAATTCTGAGCTCTAAAAAAAAATATTTTTAATTTTTTGAAAAAATCATTCTGACTAAAGGAATATCATGTTCAAGTGGAAAGTTTCAGAAATTTTTAAAAAAAGATGAGGTGGCTACCAACAAGAATGCCACATAGATGGTTTTGACCAAAACTTTACATGTAAATTGAGGCACATTTGAAAATTATAAAGGGAATTTTTTTATTGTATAGTTTCAAGCAAAAGTGTTTCAATTAAAACTGTATGTGCCACGTATAGGCCACATAGTTTTGGGTGAAATTGTTTCACTCAAAATTGTTTAGGGAAAAACCATTTTGCTTGGAACTATTTAGTTGGCTTAAATTTTGATATAGGTTTGTGCTTTTACCCTTTTGTATCTTCAATGAAAGGTAAGCCTTTAACCATTTTTAGTCTCTTGAAAAAGATCAATCTACTAAAACTGAGATGAATATATCTTTCATTCCACATTCTATTATCATTCATTTTATTATTCCTTAATGCTTGGTTTTCATAAGTGAAAATAGAGAGGAAATGTAACATGCCCAACTAGATTTTCATCAAAAAATTAAAAATTGACATTATGAATATTAAATTTATGACACAAATTCTATAGCTATTCCCATCTAGCAATTTCATGTCCATAAATAATCAAATAATCTGAAAAAATATATATATTCATTTTCAAATGTCAATAGTCAATTTACAAATTTAACTTGGCGTTCAACGCCACAAAGTCAATTCTCAAATACAAACCATTTTCATCCTATTACATCAATGATACAAATATATAATAGAATTCTGATATGATTCTTTTATGACAATTCGCCTCCACTAGTGGACAAGAACATGGTTGAGGTGCTTTTCCACCCAACCACGAAGCAAGGCTTCCTCAAAATTCTTCAGTTAGTCAAAGAATACCCGACCCTGCACGAAACACTTAGCAAGAGATACAGTTTGCAAGGTGGAATCTATGTGTGCCTAACTTCATGCATTCCTATTTGTTGTTAGAATACACAAGTTCCATGTTAGACAAGTAAACAAATACAACAGAGAGAGGATAAATAATAACAGTCTGTTCCATAGATAAAAATGATTGCAAATCTTGGCCAAGCTCATGCTGCATAAAATGCAACTCAGTTTAGATTTGGAAAATAAAATCTACACGCTAACACCAATTCTTGAAAGAAAATCTCATCATATCAAGGGGTATCCCTCCCTTTTAGACCATCTATTAGCATCACATTCTAGTGTGCTACAGTCTACCATTGAATTCATGTATCATTCCATTTCATTATTTGACCACAAATAAGCCATTTAAACCAGGTATAACCATTCATTTATTCATCATACGTCTTTCTTTCTACATATTGCAAATCCATAATGTTCTAATTTTACAGTTCTTTCCTTTGCAATCATAGTTTAACAATCTTATTCAAAAAATAAATCAAAATGAATCAAAAGGTATACCACATGCATGTGCACGTGCATAAATGAAGCGTTTATGCATGTACACATATACGCTTATAAGTGAACATAGTTGGAATATGCATATACATTCTGAATAGAAAAAGAGAATCTTCCTTACATACATGAAATCCATATTCAGAAAAGAAAAACATCAACTTGTTTAGATGCTCCATTTAATTTCTCAATGACATCTAGTCTCTATTGAAATACAAATAAAAATATTTTTTTATTCACAAACATTTGTCTATAATATCCATAGTAATCAATACCAGAGAAATAACATTTCATACAAAACAAAAGAATCCCTTCAATCAATTTCAATTTAGATTCTAAGTTTGTCTATTTCTGGTCAATCATGTCCATCTATAGTTTAGATTGGAATTACCATTGTAATAATATTCATAAAAGAACATAAATATACTAAAAAATAAATATGAATGCTTTGTTCCATCAAAGATGAGATTTCACATAAGGGTGGTCGATAGGCATGTTATCATGAAGTTGATAACATACTATTGATTTCTCTATAGATTCTTCATTTTATTCAATAGCAATTGTGCCTTAGTTCGACCTTCAATATTATGAAAGCACCCATCAAATATACTTAAAAAGAATAGAGTAAAGTCGTTCTTCGACCCTAGTTATAGCACTAGAATAAATCGATAGTGAGAAAAAATATACATAGATATACATACATATATACATACATATATACATATATATATACATACATATTGCATATATATGTTAGTGTTTGTAGCTTAGGGGGGTATTTTCTCCTAAGTAAAATAAATAAATAAATTTAAATAATAAATAATCAATAAGGAAAGTCGACCTTAATCACAAATTATACTATTTCTTAAAAGGAGGCCGACCCAAGTGAGGAGTTACCTTGCTTGTGAAGAGTCTCCTTGCATTGTATATATAGAAGGAGACGATCATCCATTTCATCATCAAGTCATTCTTATATTCACATTCTTTCAAGAAGGAGCAAAAAACCATCTTGTAGCAATAGATCAACTTCAAGAAGAAACATACTTATCTTTGTATCAAAGGATAGATGCTATTAATTCATTGTATCAATTCGCCCTTGAGAAGGGTTTGGTTGTAAAGCAGATTCCTGCACTTATATTCTAATATATGAGAGATATATTTTTGCTAGGTTTTTCTCCCTCGAGTAGGAGGGTTTTCCCAGGGTATCTGTTGTGTTCATTGTTTTATGTGTTATTATATTTCTACATATTGTAAATCTGATCCTAAAACTAACATGGTATCAGAGCGGGTTTAAGAAAGGATTTGATTAGATTTGGGTGAGCAGTCAAGGCAACTCTTTGAGCATCATTCTGGAAATTGCATATTGATTGAATTTGTATTTCAGGAAGATCCGAGAATGAGAACTCTCAGGATTCTCTGTTGTGTTTGGATAGAAACCCATCACGACATTCTCTTAGTGTTAAATGATGGGTCTCATACTCTGACAAGCATCCTTGGTGCGGATTTTTGTAAGGACTCATTCATTTTCCATGCCGGAATGAATATAGCATTGGCAAAAGGTCACATTCTATAAGGATTGCAATATTTTAATCGCCAACCATGATATCGGGAGTGCTCAGAGGTTTATCATTGCAGAAGAAGACAAAGAAGTATTGACCTGTTGGGCGGTGCCTGGGTGTTTGCTCATATCGTGACTATCTTTAGATAGGGATTACTTTTGCATCACTTCTGAAGGAATCGTTCTATTTTGGAAATCAAGTAAAGACAAATTTATTTTCCAGCAAGTTGCTTGAGATAGGACAAAGATTGGAGCCAGGGGCACAAGGAGATTAAGAACAACAATTAGAAAAAGAAGACAAATTATAATATATCCACTCAATAGTTGAAAAATAGGGAATAATAAGACAAGAGACGTTCAAAATAAAACAAGTCCACATCGGCATCAAAAGGCAAGGCAAGATAAAATTATCGGGAGCTGC
Source organism: Sequoiadendron giganteum (assembly GCA_007115665.2). Lineage (NCBI taxonomy): Eukaryota > Viridiplantae > Streptophyta > Pinopsida > Cupressales > Cupressaceae > Sequoiadendron > Sequoiadendron giganteum. The sequence continues at coordinate 625,313,955 of CM021109.1, forward strand.
TTAGGTGTATATGAAGACAAGCATATCACATAAGACAAGATTAAAAGATGCCCAAGGAAGAGATAAAGGTAGTGACGAGAATAAATTAAATCAATCGTTGTTTGCTTCTCTTCAGCGCCCAACTTGAAGACGTCACCTGAATGTTCGATGGCAGGATTATAATCATTATCGGGCCTTGATAGGAAAGGATAGTCGCCAAGAATGAAGAAGACAAATATTTATGGAATCATGGAACTCTTGTAGAGAAACTATATTTTTTTTTTGGAGTTTGATATCAAAGTGCGGGAGCTGCTAGGACAAGACAAATGATCATAGTCTATGGCGGCTAATATTTATATCATTCGAGCCTCCTTATCTAGTGCCATATAAGACAAATAGGTGGTGAAGTGTTGATATCATTAGAACAAAGGAAGTCGTCTAATATCAACATCCACAGAAGAGGACGCATTGTTGGGAGAGGTCACCATCGTGGATAAAGGTCGAGGCTTCTAGCGACTGGGACACAACTATTTATATATATCTCTTTAGTATCCAGGAAACATTAATTAGCTAGCTCGGATATTCTCAAGTGTTTGATTTGAAAATATGAGGTCAATTGCATGGGGTGGCAACACTGAAGATGGTGAAGATGAGACACAGCTACTGGTCTAGCCCAATGGTGTACCAACATAAAGAGATAAGTATTTTATGCTTGTACCTTGAATAAATTTTATGTAGTGAATAATAATTCATGCAATTGGGAATAGTGAATCATGTATGCTTCTAGCATTGGTATTTCTCTTCGGGGTAGTTTGATTCTATGAACTATTAGTAATCTCTCTACAAATGCTTCCAGGATGGATCAAGGAGCAAAATGATGATGAAAGATTGCATTCAAGAGAGGAAGAGTTTGATGCATCCTGTGAGGAAGTCACACATGCTAAAGAATGAAGACATAGATTGCAACCATGGGACTGAGTTGGTGGCTGGAGACATCTCTCGAAGAGGAAGAACCCATACAAATTGTCATTGTGATTAGTTTCTTCGAAGAGGAGGAATTAAGATTTAGAGAAACCTTGGAAGAGGAGGTCAAGAGGTTGATGCAAGTACTTGGAGCTTCAGAGGGAGTCACATCATCATGCAGATCTGTTGTTTTCTGTGACGAAGAAGTATGAGGTGAAAGCCCTTGTAGTGTATATTACTCTGTGACGGAGAAGTATGAGGTGAAATCCCTTGTAGTGTATATTTCTCTGTGATGGAGAAGTATGAGGTGAAATCCCTTGTAGTGTATATTTCTCTGTGATAGAGAAGTATGAGGTGAAAGCCCTTGTAGTGTATATTTCTTTGAGACGAAGAAATATGAGGTGAAAGCCCTTGTAGTGTATATATTTCTCTGGGACGAAGAAATATGAGGTGCAAGCCCTTGTTCATCTTTGAGACTGAGATGATATGTCATGTTGAGAGACTCCATGAAAACATCATGTTGAGAGACTTTGTGATGAACCCTTTGTACTTGTGTTTTTCCACACATGGGAGTAGCCATGGTGGACGTCATGTTGAGAGACTCCATGATGAAATCACGTTGAGAGACTCCGTGATGGACACCAGTACATGTGTTTCTTTCTACATATGGGAGTAGCCATGGTGGATGTCATGTTGAGTGACTCCATGATGATATCACGTTGAGAGACTCTGTGATGAACTACTTTCCACAAATGGGTGTAGCCATTGTGGGCGTCATGTTGAGAGACTCCATGATGAGGATATCTGGAAAATACCTCCCTAGCTAAGAGGGAGTGTTAGTGTTTGTAGCTTAGGGAGATATTTTCTCCTAAGTAAAAAATAAAAATAAATAATCAATAAGGCAAGTCGACCTTAATCATAAATTATACTATTTCTTAAAAGGAGGCCAACCCAAGTGGAGAGTTACCTTGCTTGTGAAGAGTCTCCTTGCATTGTATATATAGAAGGAGATGATCATCCATTTCATCATCAAATCATTCTTATATTCACATTCTTTCAAGAAGGAGCAACAAACCATCTTGTAGCAGCAAATCGACTTCAAGAAGAAACATATTTATCTTTGCATCAAAGGATAGATGCTATTAATTCATTGTATCAATTCACACTTGAGAAGGGTCTAGTTGTAAAGCAGATTTCTGCACTTATATTCTAATATATGAGAGATATATTTTTGTTGGGTTTTTCTCCCTCGAGTAGGAGGGTTTTCCCAGGGTATCCGTTGTGTTCATTGTTCTATGTGTTATTATATTTCTGCATATTGTAAATCTGATCCTAAAACTAGCAATATATACATATATATACATATATACACACATATATATACATATATATACATATATACACACATATATATACATATATATATACATACATACACACATATATATATATACACACACACACACGCGCATGCATCAAAGTATTCACAGTACGAGCCATACAGTTTTATAATCCCGTGGTCAGAGATGGCCGATTTCTATTTCCATAGAATACATTAACATTTTAGCATGTATCGAATGATGACACATTTGTTCTGAGAGAGTTTTCCACCGAACGATAACATTGTTCGACCAAGGTTTCCATAAACGATAACATCGTTCTTCACATTCTATCTTTTATAGAGTATGATGAAATACACACATCAAAAGAATAGTGACAACCTTAGTTCGACCATGCATTAACAAGGCTCGTTATCGCCACAACTTACCACCAAAAATGGTGGGGTGACATATGTGAACGATGCATGTCGTTCGCAACTTGGCGAATATCAATCAATATGAATCGCTCGACTATCTAAGTTTGACACCCATAGGACGACATTGATACAATATTCGCCGATCACCATAGGGTGTCATGCGACCAATGCATCATTTCATAGAGATTGATAAAATAAATTCATTAATACTAGTCGGGCCGAACGACCTCAACCTTCAAAAAGATGAGTAAATGGGTGAAACCTGTTATGGGGATGTAGTCGATACCCATGCATGAAAAGCATAACAAAATACAAGCTTGTTGTGGTGGCTTCGACCCCAACAGAGCTAACATGGTTCAACATAAGTCGTCTAACAGAGGAAATCCATAAGAATACTAGACCACGAAATGCATAACACAACCTCAAAATAATGCATATGAAAAAGTATTCTTTCAATTTCAAGGAAACATCAGTGGGGGGGTTTGAATTACCTCACTTTTCCGCGATTCTGGTGAGTTTTCCGATGGTTTTTGGCAACAATTTTTCAACCCCTATGCTTTTTCCTTTGTTGATTCTCTTCTTGATCTTCCTCGTTTTTCTTGCTAAATTCTCTACTTAATTCCTCCCTTTGACCACAAATATCTCCTCACTAATTTGAGAGATAGCGGTCTTAAATTTTTGTCTCCATATTCTTACCTGGCTACTCACTTCCTCCTCTTTCTGAGTGTTGACTGTAGCTTTTTGAAATGAGAGGGGTCAGCCCCTATCCCATTCATTATGGGAGTTACAAATTTTAACCACGATTTCATTGTTTTTTCAAGAAAAATAATATTAAACCCAAAGGAAAACATTTTTATATATGTATATATAATTTATATACTCGTACATATATATATATATATACAATTTTACCCATGTATGATTATATACTTATATACGTATTTTAAAATATATTTTCAAACATACATGTTTATTTTATTCATCTTATTTCCTCATTCAAAATATATTTTCAAACTCATCAAAAAGAACAAACAATGCAATCATTTTTCATATGATAATTGTATTTGATGGAATGAGTTTTCAATTTCATTAAATATCAATTTTGAGACAGACAGGGTAAGACAAGAATGCACTAATTCGTTCCTTTCACTAATTATAACTCACACTGAATATAATGATATTTATCAACTTTCAAATATATGCAAATGTCATGGTCTACTGTGGTGTGTGAGATTCCAGATTTCATTCTTGCTTACCATGATCATCCAGCTAAGCGTTCCTACCTCAATCAAGTTCTCATCCTTCAACTTGCTCTTGTACACACATTCTTACACTTGCCCACTTATCAGTAACCTTTAACTAATAATCTTATGGAATAATTTTCTTAAATCACAAAATTGCATGATATTCATTTTCAATCTCATCATTGCATTTTATTAAATCCATAAATAAAAATGATAAATTCCATTTTTCAAATATTTCAATTTTCTCAACATTATTAAATGCAAGCAATGAAATCGATATATGACATTCTTCCCCAGTAGAAAGAGACATCATCCCGATGTCTGATCAAACAAAATTGTTTCACATATATAAAGGTTATATCTAGCCAATTGTCCTTAGTTTAGTGACAACCTTTGGGACTAGAACATCAGGTTGGGTTCAGTTGCAAATATTTATTGATTATACATCTTGAATGAGTTTAATACCTATTAAGGTATACCCCTAGGAACACCCTCTCGAATTTAATTTGAGCTCAGAGTGTAAGAGATCTAACCCAATCTCGTAGAGATGGTCATTATCCCTACACATTCTATTGATTAGCTGATTTCACTTACATGATGACAACCCTGTTCTTGTGAGTGAGATTTTGCTCTAGGATGTGGATCAATGATTTTGAGACCTAACACCGTGTATTTGCCTCTTAAGGTCAATTGAAGATGACAATTGAACATAAGAAATATTTAAATTTTTTTGCTTAAATCTTTTATTTGTATTTTATGCTTACTTTATCACGACTTATTTGAAAATTCTTTTAAATGAAGATATTTTTTTATAATGTGTCCAATTAAGATGTTTTATTATGATTCAACCTAACACATCCCAAGTTGAAATCAATCTTAGTTAAAAGTGAGGTTCATAATATGATGAGCAATCTTGTTTTTTTTCTTTTCTTTTCTATTTAAATGGGTGGCTATTACAATATTCGTTTAATTGCATTGACAATCTAAACTTTGCCACAATGGTATTTTTGAAGGGTGCCTAACATAATTTGTGTGAACCTTTGCAACTAACTACCCAACTTAGGCATTGTTGGAATATACGCTCCAATAGAATACGTGTTAGTTTCAGTTTTATTTAATAATAATTAGTTAGTTGTTAATGAGTAGTTGTCATTCATTTTTAGTTTGTTGTCAAATAGCTCTAGCAAGTTGTCATATTAATTAACAAATTTATAAGATGTTGAAATTCTTAGTAACTATAAATATATAGTATTTGTTTATGAATGATACATCATCCAATGCTTCAATTGTTCCAAATTCTATTTTGGTATCAGAGTTGTTCAATTTGCTACAGTTGCTACAGTTATACTCTTGTATAGGTGCATGGAAAAGGCAATACTTTGATGAGAGAGAATAAAGGTAGTTGCTAGTGCATATAATAAGACATTTGAGAGTATCCAACTACAATTGAGTAGCTCACTACAACTGAAAGAGTTGAGAGAATGTCAATCATTGATGAAGAACCATCGAATGATAGTGATGATGACTTCATTGAAGATGAATCACTTGCCTTATTTTGAAGAGGCTATTACTTTGAAGACAAAGAGGGGTACAATAGAGGTTAAATAAATGCTCAATAGTTTGAGATGCTAGCGGGTCAGATAAATTATACCTCATTAGGGTTATGAGACATACATGTGAGGATTGATGTCTAATAGTTCAGGGGAGATCCAAAATCTAGAAGTTCAACATCATACCTTTACAAGGGTGATGAGACACTTCATGTGCAAATAGTGTCCAATGATGTTGGGAACTTGGATGATAGCTAGGTGACTATACTTGGGAGCAACTTGATGAAACTTTATTGATCCAAGAACCGTTTTCAAAGAACAACTCCTACATATAATGTATTTCTTATTGTTTTATGTTGTAGCATTAAGAGGGGGTGTTGGAATATATGCTCCAACATAATAGGTGTTAGTTTCAGTTATGTTTAATAATCATTAGTTAGTTGTCAATAACTCTTAGTTAGTTGTCATTCATTTCTAGTTTGTTGATAAACAACTTTAGTGAGCTGTCATATTAGCAAAATTATAAGATGTCTAAGTTCTTAGTAATTATAAATGTGTAATATCTCTTTACGAATTATACATCAGGATATACATCATCCAGTGTTTCAATTGTTCCAAATTCTATTTGGCACACCTTGCATCCTCTTTGTACTCTATAATTTATTTCTAGAGTGGTGGTGTGACAACTAATTTAACGTGAACACAACATATGCTAGGTCAAAATATCTCAAACGAGATTCAAAGGTCCCATAACTTGGATAAAAATAATTGGGTAAAGCTACACACATAATTAGTGCCGAGTTATGGTCTAAGACAATGCTGGATCTGAATTGTCCCAAGTTTCTCTAGCTCATTCCTAAATGGATAACATTTACCCTTAGCTAAGTGGTAGGGAAATTGTCGAAGAAAAAAAATGAAGCTGAAGGATATTCTCATAAACTAAACTGAACTAAAAAATAATTTAAGGAAACACATTTTCTCTTTTTATCTGTGGAAATGGGGTTCACCAACCTCTAAGTTTATTTGATTTGTTGTTTTATGCTCTCCCACTTGATGTTTGGGCTATCACTTTCCCTGATTTTTTTAAGTCCAAAGCTTCCTTGACTTATTTAAATAAGCATTCTCTCAATTGCTTCATCACTCTTGTTGATGTCTCCTTCATTTTGTAGCCTCCCTCTTTCATTCCTCAAGATATTCTCTTTTCTTGAAATTTATTTAGGCTGCAATCCCATAGAGGGGGGTTTCCTACATAATTTTAGTGGATGTTGAATTTTTTTAGGAGTATGTGGTTCCAAGAATTTTTAAATGCAGTTTAAGGGCAGGTCCCCATGCAACTACTTAGCTTATTTTGGGTAGCAGTCACTGCTCAACTTAGGAATAATTTGTGGAGATGGTGGCCCCATGAGCATTTAATCTTTTTGCTTATTTTTTAACAATCATCTTAAATTCATATTTATAATATTAATAATAATTTGTGTAGTTAAAAATCAAAATAAAAAATATAAAAAAGAGGGAAAAAAAATTGTGGAGCCAAATGGCATTTTTGGCAATATGCAGTTGCTCCTTATTTCTAGTCCCTTTTTTTTACAACTTATTTTCAATTCCTAAACAATAGCGGCTTTGTTAAAATAGGGAAAGATTCCAAATTATCTTTTTCCTATAATATTTTTTTGCATGGGAACACTCCAACTACTTAAATTTAAGCAAAAAACACCTTTATGCAACCACATGGGGACATGGGGTAAGGATGTAGTTTTATGTGGGTCTTTAGGATCTATTTTGAAGGAGCAAGAGGTCCCATGAAGCAAAAATCAAATAGAGGGTGCATTTGGGTGGGGCTAGAAATTGCCGTAACTTAAGATTTTTTCTACCACTTGTCCAATCATTTGAGATTTTTAAATTTCCACCAATTAATTTTTTATTTTATTTTATATTCATGAGATCACCAACTTCCATAAATTTCATGTCTTAAACTTTTAGAGTGGGTGGTTCCATAAATTTTGTTGTGGGATAAGTTTAAAAATTTAAGCTCCAAAATTTATGGAAGCTAGTGATCTCATGAATTTTATTATTTTGCATATTGAATTCAATTGAGTAAATAAACATAAAATAAATTAAAAATTAATTGGTGGGAATTTAAAAACTCTAGATGATTGAAAGTGGTAGAAAAAAAGCTTAAGTTGGTGGAGCAATTTCTAGCCCCAACCCAAATGGACCCACTTAAATCTTCAAACTAAAAAGTAGGGGCTCTTATTATTTAGGGAATTTCTAGCCCCATCCCAAATACACCTACTTAAAATTACAATCTAAAAAATAGAGAACCCTATTTAGCAAGAAAATATTCTAATTAACCTTATAACATTTTTGTTTTGCCTCAAAGTATCCCTTGCTCCATAAAAATAATTCCTCGAGCCCCTTCATGAGACAACAACCTTATTCTTACCCACCTCATGCTCCTCACTCAATTAATATTTATGATACAAACATATATGAAATAAGGTGTTCACCAAAGTTGTCAATTTCCAAATGTGTAGGTTGCAAATTCATTCTAGAGAGCTTGGAGCACATTATACCGCTGTACCATATGTTTGAGAGGAAACTTGAGCCACTTATATAGTTCATATTTTTCTTTTAGAATGAGACTTATTATTATTATATTTTCATCTATATAATTAAATATTATATATTTGTTAAAATTAAAAAAATTAAATAATTTTAATCACCCATTAATGTGTATTAAGAATAATATACTTGAGAGAACCTTCTCGAGTATTAAGCATTGATGTTGATAGGACCTCTAACTCTATCAGACCTAATCATTGCTAAAATCTATGAATACATTCCAATTATTTTTGGTCAAAGTTTGACTCTATCAGACCTAATCATTACAAAAGAACATGTGCTACTCACTTTTGGAGAAAAGTGATTCTCTTGTAAATTGTACTTTGTCTTAAAGTTTTTTTTCAGCTGTCTTAATTGATATGTGCTCTAGTGTTTCTTGTATTATGACCTCTTCCAATCATTTTGATTGGGATGTGCCTCCTCCGAACACTTGTACTCTTGTAAATTAGTATTATTTTTTATTAATATATACATTTTAGAAAATAAAAGAAAAAGTTTCATTGTAAAAAGAAGACATACACTTAAATGGTTTTTGAATGAAGTTGGCAATTATGACTCTTCCTCCTTGAGGAAGTTGCAAAATTCACATCACCTTACACCGATAAAATAAACAAATGTTCTTTCACAGAGAATTGATCAGAAAGAGATTAGGTCAAATTAGTTATAAACATATATCATATATGTTCGATTTAATAAAGTGAAATAAAATAAAATTTATAAGTAATCAATTATGTGCGTACACATATACACAAATCAAAATAAAACATCACAGCTGACACTATATTCAGTCATGTTATCCTTCGGGGTGAAAGCCTAATTGTAGCCTTATACTGTTACCAGCTATGAAAACATGGTTATTATTAAGGAGGAACAGTTGTGAAATGAAATGGAACTCTTGTTCGGCACTTTCTGGTCAATAAGGAACAGCAACACGGATGCATGAAGGGCCAGCTTTCATGTCCTCCAAAAGCATGTTTAAGAGCGTATGCGTGATAACCCCACATTTTCCTGCGCAGAGATATCCAACAATTATGCTCATTACAAATGTGCAAGAAATTGACAAGATGACATCCTTTGGAGCTGTTCTCTATGGTAGCACTTAAGTAGTAGATGGTAAGTTTAAAGAAAGCAATCCCATCAGGTGTACAGCCTGAGCTAGCCCACATGTTTGAATCCAATGAGATTTAGGGTTTATCCAAGTTAAATGGAAAAAGTAAGTCCCTTGCATATGGAGGGTCTTATGCCCCAAATTGGTGTCTCACTTGGTGGTGACCTAGAAGTCACCTTTGCCTTTAGATGTATAGATTTTGTTGTAACACATGGTTTGCCAATGTTCATCTTTGTTTCAAACTCGTTCATGGATAATGTAACTATAATTTTGCTAATATAGTTATTTTATCATAGAATAAGGATTTGTAGGCATACCATTTCCTATTGGTTGTTCATCCCACATAACAACAGGCGTAACTTGCACACCACTTCCAATAAGCATCATTTCTTCTGCTGCTCTGCCTTCTTCAGCAGTTATATTCCCAACTCGAATGTCACTGATGATACCTTGCTCTACTAGGGTCGGAGCAAGATTTAGTATGCGCTTTGCAGTGCAGCCACTCAGAATTTTTTCAAATGATGGCATAAGAAGCTCCTTGTTCTTGTTTATAAATGCAACATTCATGTTTGGTCCTTCAGCGACAAAGCCTTCATCATCAAACCATATAGCAGCATAAGCTCCTCTTTCTTCTGCTTCCATTTTTGAGAGAACATTTGGTAGATAATTTACATTCTTCATGGTTGCAAACTGAGGGGGTTTCATGGGCACTGAGGATGTTACGACTTTCACACCCTCTGTATGAAATGACAATGCACTTTCCGTAACAACAGCATAAAAGGCAGAATTTGGGCACCCAGATGAAGAAAGGAAGAAGTCTCCAGGACCTGCTGTTAACCAGTAGCGTAAGGATCCCTGTTTGCATTGTGATGCAGCTACAGTTTGTATTAGTATGCTTCTTAAATATGAGCGATCAAAAGGAGGAGCAATCTTGGCCATTAATGCAGATCTCAATAAACGATCTAGGTGGGAGTCCAACTCATAAAGATGCCTGCACACAAATGAACAACATCAGCTCCTGAATATGTTGTGATTGTGGTGTTGAATTAGCACTTCTTACAATATGTAATCTTGGATTTCATGATTGAATACCAATATTCTGTAATTTATGAATTGAGCATTCATGAATAAGAAGTAATTGGAAAAAACCTGTTTTTTGACATTAGTTAAATTATTGTGTTATAAACTGTCATGATATGCAAAAATCCAGGTAGGTGAGAGGAGAATACTTAGTCCAGGCAGGAGCCTTGATCTGTAATTGGCTATACACCTCACAAGTACACATGGGGGATACCTCAAGCATACATCACCAATACTAAGGGTGACTAGCTCATACTCACATCATAGGTACACATGATGACTAACTTAGGCATACGTCACAAAAACACACTATGACTAACTCAAGCACTGAATGCAAGCACACATAGTGACCAGCTATCAAAAGGAAGTAGTAACAACCTTACTGCAAGCATCTTTTCCTTCTCCTGGTTCATTAGCATATAAGCTTGTAAGTAGATCACATCTGGAAAAGGAATGTTGGTGTCGCCACCTATGATGAAAAACAAGCATCCCATACTACTTGTTATCATCACTAGCAAGGGCATAAGCATGACAATGTGCACAATACCTAAGGCCATTTTTACATGAGTATACAGTGAATGACTTACATACATATTGACCCACTAGCAACAGGAAGAGGATGTGACACTATTGCATGCATCTTCTCATTACCTAATTCACTAACACTTAGCCTTTAAGTGCATCCCAACTAGAAAAATGAATATTAGTGCATCCCATACTTTATCGTGGGTCCCATCTTTTTTCTCGATTCTCTGCACTAGTTGCGATGATGTTTAAGCATCCTATATTACTTGTAATATCACTAGATAAGGTGTAAGTGTTGCAACACACATTACATAAGGCCACTAATAATATTTCCATAGCCCACCAAATCTTTCAAGTCAATGGATCCTGACATCTATCACCTCCAGGCCACAGGCGAAACTTGGTCCAATCTGGTATGGGTAGCTCCTACCTATTAAGATTGGTGATATTAACCTTGCAATCCTATGACTATTCATTTTAACTTTAATATTTTATAGTCTTATTATATTATGTGACTCCAAGAATCATGGATGAGGAACATATATGTCACACATGAGGAGAAATATTTTTTATAATTAAATATTATTTTCTAGACACTTGGAATATTCTTTGAAGGGTGGGATTCATGGAAAAGCTTAATTGGGTCAACAACAAAACCTTTGGACACTTGGCATGAAGTGAAAGAGAATCTCACTATTTATAGTGGTGTAAGAAGTATCTATGATAGTGTAAGATGTGTAAGAAAGCATCTTGGACTATGTGTAAGAAGTGGGTAGCATTTTTTGGACATAAAGATTTGTTATTTTGTCTTCTAGTGGGCTCTATTTGTCTCTTAGTTAAATTGGATGACCAAGCTCATGCAAAAAGTCTTGAAGATTTTAGAAAGATGCTTGTAACTCCCTAGCACATGTCATGAGGTATCTTTTGCATGAGATCACTTGGCTCATGGTTTTAGTCCATGGTATTGGAAACTATTCATGGTTTCTTATATTACTTTTGGTTATATATTGGAGCTTGGATTAGGAGGGAAGAAAGTTGTTTTGCAAGTTGAACAAGTAATGAAGTGTTGCAAAAATTTAGAGAAAGAAGTTGTATTGATGTAACTCTATTGAAGGATTAATATAAGCTTTGGATCTCTTTGGGTGTGGAGTTTTTTACCGCAAGGGTTTCTCCATGTATATCTTGTTTGGTTATTTACATTTCCATCTATGATTTATCACTATTCTATACTTATTTTCTTTAAGATTGCTATATAGTTTCACTTGTCAGTTATATATCATGTTTCACACTACCATCTATCACCTACATGATAATGGTGAAAACTAGCTAAGTCATATCATATCAAGGGTAGCTCTTCACACCCATATTGGTGACAGTCGGCTAGACCCTAAGATATGATAGTTATCCCTTGGCATTCATCACCTACACAATATTGGTGACAACTGGCTAGAACGTGCCTATATCATATCAAAGATAACCTTTCGCATCCTTCACCTTCGTGCTACTGGTGAAAACTAGCTAATCCATAAGATATGATTGAGAGCACCTAACATTTGTCACCTACAAGGCATTGGTGATAGCCGACTATCCACACCTATATCAAACTTAGTTTTGACAGGTGGGATCATTTTATGGCCAAGTACACACAATCCACACATCACAACAACTCACAAATTATGGCCAAATGGACCTAGATATTTATCACATAAAGTGATCCATGAACCTATATATTGGGTTCTATAGGTCTTTGAGGTCAAATTACCGACACACAGTTAACACGTTGACCCACATGAGTTGGCCTCTAATCAACATATATACATAAACACATACCAACTTATAAAGTAATCAAATCCATTCACTTCATTCAATTGTTATTTGAGAAGACATTGTTTATTAGACATAAATTAACTCATAGTAGTGATATTACACTTAGAATAAATATCCATTCTCTTTAAAGCCTACCTCCGTATTCTAAATACTTAGAGCATCCAAATTATGAGAACTATCGACATAATTAAAGTATAGTTCATAGTAGTTGTGCATAAGAAAATAATTGATAAGAAACTAAAAGCACCAATAAATAACCCTTGGAGCAAGCATTCAACATAAACTCTAAGCTACTATGCTCACACACGAAATCATCATGGTGGAGAGTGAGGCCTTCAATTATCTAATTGATATAAATTTCTCATCAAAGAAAAATAAGATAACAATACCTAGAAAAAGAAAAAGGAGATCTTTGAGAATTCTATCTATCAACACTATTAACCAATGGTGCAAGGAGATGCGTCTTCAACCCTTTGGGACATGTCTCAAGGACCGAGATGCATTTCCCATATTGAAAACACGTGTGGAGATGTCCTTGCTTGTAGGAGACATCTCATTGACGTTTCCTTACATTTTCATTTTTTAAAAAAAAAAAAAAAATCCTAAAAGAAAAAAACCAAATCAGAAAAATTAGAAAACATTGTGCGAGGTCATTTTGCAGAGTTCTAAGAAGACGTGACATGGCATGAGGTTGTTTTGTAGGGTTTTGAGCAAACGTGATGCAGCGCAACGTTGTTTTGCAGAGTTTTGAGCCGACAAGATTCCTTAACCAGTTTTAAATGTGAGTAAATGAATTTATAACAGATAAAACATTGCAACACAAACAACTACTAAATCTATCACCACCAAATAATTTTGTTTTAAAACTATAACAATTCTTTCTGAAATCACTGTTATTTCAAAATAAAATAGCAACGCTCATCTATTTTTAAAACAAATCATAGCGCAAGACATACCTAACTCTAGAATTCTAAAACATCGCACAGCACATGTTCTACGCTACTAAAATCAACTAAGAAATAAGTGTCATTTTTTTAAGCTAAGCCTGAAAAGTAAAATATATCCATTCACTATCATTGCCAGAAATTTAATGGCCTTTGCACATAAAATTTCCCCCACTTTTTTGTAGGAAGGGAACACTTAAATACTATGTTCCATGGCGTTTGTTGAGACGGGGATGGTGAGACATGTTTTGGGGACGGCAGTCTGAGGGCCATATTTTGGGGATGATGGGGGGACGACAATATATATGAAATATATATATATATATATATAAAGAGAGAGAGAGAGAGAGAGAGAGAGAGAGAGAGAGAGATCTACAAGTTAACACCAATATAACAGCAGCAATATAACATGACAATGTTAAAATGATGTTGGATGACGTCTATAGGAGCCTGCATGTCAAACACATTCCAAAAAGAAATTATTTGTTTCTACTTCTCACACAATACCACACTATACCAGACCATGGCAAATGCACCTTTAATCTCTTTTGCACTCTAATGCCATATTACGAATTTTTATGCTTTTTTGAACAATAAAACACTGAAATCAGAAATCCAAATTATTTTTGTTAATATTAACTGTTATATAACTTATATTATTACTATGAATTTGAATCATGATATATTTATTTCTGTTATACTACAGTTGTTGCTCTCACTGGTGTCATGATTAATTTAATTATTGTTATATTGCTGTTATAGTGTTGTCATGATATATTTATTGCTGCTGTTATAATGTTGTCATGTTACATTGCTGTTATAATGCTGTCATGATATATTTAACAGTCTTTTTTTAATGTTATGAACAATTATTTTTAAAAACATTATTAAAAATTGATTTTCAACAGGGAACGCCTGGCTGTCCCTGAGATGATAGGGGATGTCTAAGACATCCCCGACCACCTTGGGGATGGCCAAGCATCCCCTATGTGTTTCCTTCCGTACTCAATTTTGGGGACGTGTTTCGGGACTTTTCCACATTTTCCAGATTTGGGGGGACGGCTAGGGGATGTCCCCTAACGTCCCCCCGTCCTCGAAATGCCTTAGGGGACGAGGACGGGGGTTTGAGGGGTGGGGACGCATCCCTGTGTAACACAACATTGTGATTGTGTTCTAGGGCCGAAGGGGTCAGGTGGAACAACCAACATCACAGATAAGCTTTGTGAAATGCCATGGCAAGGTACTTACATGAGGGCGAGGGCTCATTTCCTTCACATACTTGGAAAGGTGTTGTTCCTTGTCTAAATGAGGTAGAATGATATGATGTTGTTAGGGATTAACAAAGGGCTGATGGGAAAGTCTCTAATTTGAGTTCTCATGCTTCAACGATAAGGGCAATTGTTGCAACTCAAAATCAAAATAGAGAGTTAGAGGTGTATGTGTCTTCTAAAGATGTTCATGTCACAAAACAAATGTAGCAATAGAATATTCTTGCAAGAGACCACACATTGGCAGCTCAAACCCCATTGCAAGATTATTCAATGTGCAAAGTTGAGAAGTGGTTGATGCAGCTATTGCACACTTTTTTAATGCAAATGAAATAACATTTAATGTTGCTTGCTCACCTTTTTATGGGGAGATGGTCCAAGCTATCAATAATGGACCAGCTAGATATAAACCACCTAGATATGAAAAGCTTCACATTACTCTCTAATTGATAAAGAAAAAAATCGATTAGAAAACAAACTATACCAATGAAAAGAGTGTGGTCTACAAAAGGGTGTAGTATTGTGATGGATGGGTGGATAGATGCTAGAAATCGTCCACTACTTAATATTATGGTAACATGTAGAAAAGGGCCTTATTTTTTGAAGGCGATAATTTGTTCAAGGCAAGAAAAAAATGTGGAGTTCCTTCATAACCAGCTATGTGACGGCATGAAGGAGATGGGGGCCCAAGTTGTTAAAGATGTTGCTCGTATTTGGAAAGCAATAGGCATGTTGGTGCAAAAAAAGTACAAGCATATATTTGGACACATGTGTGCATTTGTTGAATAATGCACTCAAAGATATTGGCAAGTTCTAGCGGATTTCATAACATTGAAAAGAGTAGAAAAATATAGATGTTCATATGTAACCATCACCACAGACAAGCCATTTATTGAAATTTTTCCAAGGTGGAGCTTCTCAAACTTCTTGATACATGGTTTGCTTCTTATATTATTCTTCTAGAGCATCTTTGTGAAGTCAAAGGAGTTTTGTGTTCCATAGTAGTTAGTGATGCATGGGAAGCTTGGAGACAATCTACATTAGAAACTGGAATTAAGGTGAGAGGTATGGTCCTTGATGGCCATTTTTAGGCTGATGTAAAATTTGTTGTGGACTTTATTAAGCTCATATGTGAGGTGATCAAATTCGCAGATTCAGACAAGCAGTGTTTGGGATAAATTTATGAAGAAATAGGTTCCATGTGTGAAAGAGTTAAGAAAATAATGGATGCAAGAGATCTTTCTCTATATCTTTTGATAGAAGAAAAGATATAATGGAACAAACTTAACACACCCTTCATTGTGTTGTCTATGCCTTAAATCCTAAATGGTATGATATACAAGTGGCCAATAAGAGGGCTCCATATGAGGATAGAGAGGTAATGAAGGGATTTTGTGCTGCAATAAAAAAGATTTATGGCTGAGGTTTGAATGCTTCAATTACGATGACTAAATGGAATAAGTTTTCGTGTGGGCATGGTGATTTTTCTTCTATGAAAGCTTTGTATGATATGCGTGCAAATAAAGACCCTATAGAGTGGTGGTGGAACCATGGAGGTGAAACCCCTCAATTGCAATTATTTGCAATAAGATTTCTCTCACAAGTAGCTAACTCTTCATCTTGTGAGAGGAATCGGAGTACTTATGTTTTACTCATTTACTAAAGAGGAACCAATTAGGGTAAAATAAAGCGGAGAACCTAGTGTACATTCATAGCTCACTTCACCTTCTCTCTCGTGTAGAGCCTGGATAAAAGGAGGGTCCTTCAGCAAAATAGGACCAAATTTCACTTGATGGAGGAGTTGCGACCTTGGCGATGAAGTGGTTAAAGCAAATAGCCTCAGTGATTTACCCCCAGTTCTACTACCAATAGAGGAACTTGGGCTTGAAAGTGATGAGTATTTGGAGAGCATCACAGCCAGGGACTTAGAAATGGATGACATAGAAGTGTAGACAATAGATTTTTTATTTCTAATTTTGTTTTTTGTATGCGTATCAGCCTATCAGGCTATCAACATTTCTAAATCTCAATATATGATATCAAATATGTAGTATAAACTCTTTGATTCTTTGACAATTGTGTGTTTAAATTTTAAAGATAATGTTAAACTTTATCGAGGTTCATCCCATAGTGTGATGGTAAAGTGGTGGTGGTGTTGTAGCTACCAGGGTTCAAACCTCTGTAGGGCCATTGTGATCATAGGCACTACGCCTCTATTGATCTAATGTTCTTGCAATTTTGAACTACAACATTGAGGCTGCTAATGACGTTCATGCCATGAAACAAGCATTCAAGCCTATGTTGTTCCAATCCCTTGTTGGGCTGGTGTGCTTTTAGGCTGCTAATGGCATTTAAGCTTGTGTTGCTCTAATCCCTCATTGGACTGGTGTGCTTGCGGGCTTCGTGCCCCTACTGGGCTATCGTGTGCAGGATTGGACTAATCACTTGCATTCATTCCGGGGAGGAGGTTCCCCGATTGTAGCCTCCATGTTGGCTTGAGCCAAGCTAAAAATTTCCGATGTTACTGATAAAAAAATTGTTAAACTTTACCAATACTCCTATTTTGAAAATTCAAAATCATGATATTTTCAATTTAATGTTAGAAAAATAATAAATTATTAAATCATTTTAGAAAAAATGGTTTCTCGAAGTACCCATGTCTCCTATTTTTCAAAAACAGATGTATTGGTATGACTGTACGGGTACCAGTCTCCTATGCAAATACCAATACCAGTACCAGTCTCCTAGCAACCTTGCTATTAACATGTAATAGCCTTGAAAGCTCTAGCATACATTCTGCCTTTGTCTTCCATTCACCCATTTCTTGGGAGTCATGGCCACCACCATTTTTTGCTTTGATGGGCATCCATAACCTATTCCAAAGATCTCATTTTGGCATAGGCAAAGAGACCGTTCACAAAGGTAGTAGAATTTGGCTTTACACTTGCTAGTTGCATTTCCTTGAAATTTTCCAAGGCCTTTTAAACAAACCCATTTTGTTTTATATCTTGCAACCATTGCAGTCCACAAGGCCACATTTCTTTGAAAATATTGAAAACTTCCTCAACAAATCCATTTTGTGCAAATCCTACAATCATTGCGTTCCATGAAACCCCATTCCTTTGAGCCATTTCTTTAAAAATAATTAAAGTCTCATTGAGAACACTGTCACACATAGCACGCAACCATTTGTTGCACAAACGGTTGTCGTTGCACCAAAAGATCAACCTATTAATGCCCAATACAACTGCCAGAGTTAATGAATCCATGGGAGGCAGTTAAGCCATGTCATGAACCCAAGCACTATGCTGCACAACACAAGGAGACCAAGGGCACACACCTTGCAACTATCCCCCCCTGCCGCCCCTAGCACAAGCAAGGGGTTTAAACCTGCGACCAAAGCTTTGATACCAATTGTTGCACAGATGGTTGTCATTGCATTAAAAGATCGACCTATTAATGACCAATACAACTGTCAGAGTTAATGAATCCACAGGAGGTGGTTAAGCCATGTCACAAACCCAAGGGTTGTTTTGCAAAGCACAAGGAGACCAAGGGCACACACCTTGCAATGCCATTGAAGTCCATGAGATGACACTTGGTTGAGGCATTTCTTTGAAAAGCCTTAGCCTCTTCAAAAACACCATATTGTGCATATCTTGCAATCACTATATTCCATGAGACCTGATTTCATTGAGGGATTTTGTCCAAATAGTTTTTTTGCCTCTCCATACGTCCAAATTGTTGCATACATGTCTACTAGGACACTTGCAACCCCCCACTACTCATCCACTCCATGCACCTGCATGCACACACACGCTCACTCTTTGAGGATTTCTTATTGTAGAGGCAAAAATGAGTTTTTTGGGCAGCTACCATGCTTTATTGTGATCTCTCTCTCTCCTTGTATGAAATCTTCTATGCTTTATGCTTTGATGGGAAGCCCACACCTACACTACACTCCCACCAAACATAGGTCAGTCAAATTAATAGTTAAGGGAGTCCATCCTTCGTTGCACATGGACACTATATTATCCTTCACTCCAATTTTAACTCTATCCTTGCCTCAACTATCCATTCAAATATCTTAATTAAATAATCTACTCATTTTTATTTACTTTTGGCACCATAATCTTAGAGATGTGATAATTTGTAATTCTCCAATTTTCACATCTTATTTCCAAACTTGATTCTCCTTTCATTCTTGTGCTTTATTGTATTTATGTTCTTAAAGGCTTATTGAGTGCTAACTTGATCATTTTCCCTCTTGTTTGTCCATTGGACCCAATAAACCACATCCTAGGACATCCAATGACCAACCATTTTGCAATTTCTATTGGGTTAAAAGACATTATAAAGTCTTAAACACAAGGTATAAGACCTAAGTTACCGGTTTGGGTATGGGTACCAATATGACGATACGGAAAATATTTTTCCTTGGGTACGGGTGTGGGAATATATATATATATATATATAATTTTTTATATATACATATATATTATATACATAATAATATATGTCCAAAATTAAAAATTATAAGAATAGTGATGCCCATGATTGCCGATAAATAGAATACATCATTTTGACATAGTAACTTATAACAGTTCAATTCATGATCACTTCACAAGTACAGTAATTGATTCTCCTTAAAAAATATAGTAGAGAAATAAAACTCAGAGAAGCTTGCATACCTTACTAGTTTCTTGGTCAATATTGATAATGGCTCAGTGAAAAGTAGAATATTGCACTCAATGCAACATAATCAACAAACAAAATAGTCAATGTAAGTGGTACAAAAGTTAATACTATGTAATAGGAGATCTTTGGTCAACAGTCAATATAGTAGAGCTCTTTGGTCAACACTGTCAGATAACCACATGTAAGAAAAGTCAATCAAACAAGGGTCAATGCAGGTGTAGAGGGTCAATTTTGATGATTTGGTTCACAAATGATGTCAAATTTACAACCTGGCCCAAACATTGTCTTTTTCCCCCTCCTACGATAGTGTTGTTCAAATGAGAGCGCAAATGATGGAATGATGCATTCATGAGGATCAATTAATGCTATTTACAAATGTTCAATTGGAAACAATAGCCCTATTTTTTTTTTTAAATGGTGGTTATAAGTTCCCGGTCTGCCAAGACAATATCAAATTTGTACTGGAATTCATTACTCCTTTCATAGACCAATTTTGTAACAGCTATTGTTTTTCTCTTCTTAGATTGTGGGGCTCATGCTGGGTATGCCTACAGTATTGCCCAAGTGCTTAGGTTCTTTGTGGGTCCTTCATAGGAGGACCCACAAAGAACCCAACCGCCTGAGCCGTACCCTAGCTGTACCCAGGGACGAACCCAAACCGTACCCACATGCTTACTCGAGTCAAATATGAAGGACTCGGTAACTTAGTATAAGACCTTATAGACAATAATATGATGCCTTATGCTAATGGAAATCCTTAGTGGCAACCGTGATTTGTGAATAGTAGATTGAAAATTTATATGAATCCTTTTCCACATTATACAAATAATGTTGAGGCACATGAAAATAGAAATATTGAAAATGAGGATATATCACATGAACATGCTTTTGTGGAGATATAGAAAATGTTGCATCTTCTACTTTTGGCCCACTCCACCAATTGCATTCTATGACGTAGAGATACAACAAAATAACCATTATGGACCATAGCACATCATAGCCAAGATGCATTATCTTGATATTCAGGATGTTATTGTTGATCCTACAAATCTATTTAACAAAGGTACATAAGATTTTCTAATCAATGCTTGTATTAAGTCAAACTTATGCACACTCAGGAGAGTCCTTGAAGATGAAAAATGGAATGTTGCTCAACACTTTGGGTTGTGTCATTTTATTGCATAAGTTTGATCCTAAAGATATACAAGTATTATGCCATTTTACTCTTGCCATGGATATATTCTCTATATTACTAGGAAGATCATGACTAGAACACTTAAATTTGTGCTTTCAGCTGTTTGTACACCAATGCATCAAATTCATTTATGAAGGAAGAGTTATTAAAATTCCAAGAGATAGTTTTGAGCCAAATGTCGAGTTATCACTTTACTTTAGACAAATACATCGCAACCCCAAAGGAAACTCCATATGAAGATGAAGAAGGTATTCATGAGGTATAACAAGAACAAAAAGAGCAAAAAAAGGAGAAATGAAGAACAAAACATAAAGAGCCGCACAAAGAAAACCAAACATGAATAAATAAAGAGACAAAAGAAAAAGTGCCACAATACCAAAGTTCCATTCCCAAAAACCACTTGGAAACCACAATAGAAGTTGAGGTCCATCAAATGTCCATTGAATATTACTCCACAACAAGTAAAGAAAAATGAAGTTTGGATAAGAAAAGAAATCCCTAATGTGACACTAGTGGATCATGTGTATATGCCTAGCACAAAGGAATATAAAGAAGAGAAACATGTAATAGAAAAATAAAGCAAACGAGAAGCATGAATCCATGAAGAGAAATTTGATGACCTCTATTGGGATGATCATGATGATTTGTTAGAGAATGAGGATAAACCATGAGCCTTTGGAGGAAAAGGTTGAGCCTCCAAAGTTTGTTCAATGACACATGAACATCACTATAGCATATATACCTATATATCTATAGCTTAGATTTCATTTTCTTTGCTCTTTTGCTTCTTTATTGCTTTAACACCGTGGCATTTTTTATCACAACTTATTTGTTGTGTGTCACATGTTCATTTCATCTTCTATATTTTGGTTTCCATGATCACCTTTTCCCCTGGCCGGGGTTCATTTGTTTCTTCCTCATTTACATATTCACTCCTATACTTGTTTGCATTTTCTTTTCTACATCCTCACATACTTTCCTTTGCTTTTTCCTTTGTTATAACTTACCAAGATGTTGTATGTGCCAAATTTCAGCATCTCTATCCACTTATATACTTTATAATATCATATCCCTAGGTACACAGAAAAATGTAATCTAAGCATGTAACTTATTTAAAGCAGTGACTGTAATAAATGCATCATATAGAAAGAAAATAAATTATCTAGAAAGATTAAGTATGAAGATCATATAGGTTGGAGATTAATCTCAAGGTTTAAGGTTTCCCCCAGCATGGACAATGAAAAATGGTCTCCCCAATGGCCAAAACACTCATGAGGCACTAGGATGGGCATATGCCCCAAATGTAGCATCCAAGATCATGAGAAAACAATGGTGGAGGTATGGGCATAGGTTCCTAGGGATAATATATGTCTAGAAATGTGATCTCAAGATAATGATGGGGGGAGGTGAAATTACTCCCAAATATAAAGGATAAGCAGTGGTAACATATGCAGGTAAGGAAAGATGTTGACTTGTGGCGCACATCCCTTAAGTTAGTTGTATGTGGCAATTTTTTTCTACATCTTCACATACTTTGCTTTGCTTTTTCCTTTGTTATAACTTACCAAGATGTTGTATCACTATCACCTACATTAAAGAAAATCCATTTGAAAGAAATGAATGAAGATCATGCTAAAGGTATGCAATAAATAAAGGAAAACTCAAATATTGAATAATGTGAATCTAATGTAGAAAAGAAGACATGAATTTGGCTCAAACATTTCACATCTTACCCATCAATTATCAAAGCAGTGTCAAAAACCCCATGTCCTCGATGGACCATATGATCATCAAGTGGGATGACCATCAATGTAGGATCAATAGTTATACCTCCAATTATGCTCGAATACATTGCTCCATAAGACTGCTTGGACTTTCCTCTTCTTTTGTTCTCTTGCATCTTTTGAATCATCTACAAGGTGACATATTTAATTATTAGAATCGCACCTGATCTAATGAGAAGATAAGAGAAAATCATATTACTACAAAGAAATTTAACCCTAATGCCAAGATGAAACTTAAAAGCAATCATTCCATGTGGTTCATTCTTCAATTATAATGCCATTCTGCTTGAAGCATAGAATGTATGCCAATGCAGACAACAATGACTTTGAAATGCCCCACATTCATGAAAGTGAAATTACACTCCGTTAATTAAAACTAGGAAGCACGGAAATTGAATAACAGAGGCATACCCGTACCCGTAGACCCTAGACAAGACAGTAAATAAAAACAATCAGTGAGTTAAGCACTTTATGAAAATGAACTGCCAACAGAGTCAAAAGAAGAGGGCATGGAGAAAGTAAATCTCTGGCCTGCATTAGATTTGTGAGCAGAAAGATTAAGTTCAAAACTTTATTTAATTCACTGACTCACTAGAGGGCTTTAGCACTCATCATCTAAATGAGAAGCTCATGCAAATAAAATTACTATTTTGCATGTGCTAATTATTAAGGATAGCAAGCAGCAAATTCATTTAGATCTAAACTCCTGTCTAACCAGTACAGGAAGTGCTTCCGATCTGTCTATAAAAATGCAACCAGATTGGAAGCACTTCCTATATGGGGTAGATGGAGTTTAGATGAGTCAACAGTAAAGACAACAGACTACTTTTTGGGGTCAAAGGGGATTGGAAAAATTGAGGCAGAGAGGAGTGTTTTATCACATCCCTCAAAGGAACCCATCTTAACTTGTTTTTAATGATGACCTAACCATGTTTCTGGTGTACCTGTGATTGGAATAGAAGTTTGTTACCTATACCATGTGTTGTTGTAACTGATTGTAACTGGCGTATCAGTGAAATTTGTTTTAACCAAGATATTATTTACAATGTCATTGTTGTCAGTTATACTTGTTAAACATGTTTTAAATATTATCTTAGATTCTTAGGTAGTTTTAAAGTATTACAAATTATGTAAACATAGATGCTAATCATTTTGAACTTGTGTGCAAGGTAAATTAATTGATTCGCTGCCACCCAGGGTGCAAGATGATGTGGGTTCTGCAGTTTGAATGGGGAGTGTTTTAATGACAAACTTCAAGTCTAATGTTGACTATGCTTGTCAACACCATGACTCGGTACTGGTGCAAGTGTGAAAATTATATTTTCTTCTAATGTATTATAACCTTTCCGTTTAGCTGCCAGTCTTAGCAGGGACCTCCCCTAGAAAGTTATCTTGAATTCATTATTCTTAATACAAACTAATTTATGATTATTACTATATAATGTATTATCATAATCATAGCAGCAAAAATCGTTTGGGGAAAAAATCGGCAAACCAAAAGTTCAGGATTTTTTGAAAAAATCGTGAAAAAATCGGGAAAAAATCGGATTTGAAAAAAATGTAAAAAAAATTAGAAAAAGAGAAATGCTACTCGTTTTTTAAATTTAAGGTCATTTCCATAGCATAGAGATATAGAGCAAATAAAATAGAGATTTTAACCCATGAATTGTAGAAAGCTTGCATGTTGTTTATCAAGTTTATGTTTGTTGAGCTTAAAGGCATCTGTTTCTTGCTTAGGTTGTAAACTAAAGATCGTTTGGAGTACCTCATACAATAGAGTAGTGTATATGTGAGATATGGAATCAATTGTAATGTAAAATCTTTGCAGAAATGACAACTGAGAAAAGTGGAAAAGGCTAGTGTATGGAGTCATAAATTATACAAGTGGCCAAAAGCTTTGAAAAGGCAATGACATGAATGAAATAAAGTGGAGGATGAAAAAGTGTGATAAAATAAAGGATTGGCTAAGGGTTAAAATCTTAGGCAGATTCTCTTTAAAGTTGTGCAAGCTTCAAATCAGAGACAGTGCATTACCAGCCCAAGAGAATGGTTAAAATCTTAGGCAGATACTCTTTAAAGTTGTGCAAGCTTGAAATCAGAGACAGTGCATTACCAGTCCAAGAGAATGGTTTAAATCTTAGGTAGTTACTCTTTAAAGCTTTGCAAGCTTGCAATCAGAGAATGGAGTTCGAATTCAGGGTAATGCATTGTCTCTGATTTCAAGCTTGCAAAATGATGTCTTTAAATTATAGGCACAATCTGCATGCTTGGCATAAAAATGGGTGCGAAATTGAAATCTTTCAAGAACTATTTTATAAGTTTTGAACATGAAGTGAAATTATTAGTAATATTCTCTATGTAAAGTAAAGTTCCTATAAGCTATGCAGGTTATAGATTTAGTATTAGACATTTACATACTTTCATTTCATTGCTGCAGTTATCATCAATGAGGAACCTCATCGTTTTTCATTTTGGAATAGTACAACCTTGGACATTTTGCAAGAGTTAGCTAAAAAACTAGACCAAAACATGACAACCCTGCAACATGATAGGGGGAAGACTATAACTGATTTGACTTGACATTTAAATGACTGATTAATCTATGACAAAAAGAGAGACAAAGTAGTATGATCATTGATTTTTGTATAGGTATCACAATTTTTTTTTTGGGGGGACCTTGGGACAAACTTGGGCCATATGGGGACTTCAAAATCTCTGGGAAAAAACCGATCAATGTTTTATCTGAGGGCAATAGAGTCAAACCTATCACCTAACATCTAAACATACAATAAACTTAAAATGATACCATAAATTTATTTACAATTTGGACTAATTTGGTATAGATTGCTCATTCTTTTTGCAGGTTTCATATGTAAAATTTTGACTAACTTGGTCAACAAAGTTAGCTCCTAAAGTTTTCTTGGCATGGAGGTGGTAAATGCTATAACCATTTATAAGGTCACCTTACACATGCACGACTAGTGAAAATGGTTGGAATTGCTTATTTTGATTAATGAAGAATCCCTTGCTTTATTTTACTGTGGTTTACTTTATTTTAGGGCGTATTGACAAGACTGCAAGATTAAAGTTCAAAGGAAAAAGGAACTTGTTCACCCGTGTATGTAGGGCAGATTGTAGAGTCAACGACGGTCACCCTTAATTTATCGCGATCTTGATTTATAGCAAAAAGGACACCAAATTTAGAGTTTTAAACGTGATTTATGGCAATTTTTTCACAATTTTAATGTGAAAAAAATTGCAATTTTCAACCATTTTTTGTTAGTCAATGGTCTGCAAAAGATCCCGAAAAAATCAGCAAGCCTAAGGATTTTTTAAAAATCGTGAAAATCGCGATTTTTTCAGGATTTTTGCTTCTTTGATCATAATAGTACAACCTAGTCTGACGTCTTAGGCAATTAATTAAAAATTTAAAACCCGATTTGCTGGTTTTTATATTCCTTCAATATAAAAGTTTAATATCTTATAACTGAATTGTATATTTTTAATATTTAAAAATATAAAAGTCCACACTTAAGAGACATCTCACATTTCCATGGTTATTGATAAGGGAATTATTAAAAAGGTCCTCAGCCATATAAAAGGATATTTTCTATTATCTGAATAATTGATAACCCTTTTACATTTTGATAGCCGCTTTTAAAAGGCATTGGAAACCCATGTTAGATTTAATTTGAAAAGATATAACTTTGGTGAGAGCCTGACTCTGTCGGATAGAATATATCTATAAAAAGGGAGTGGTACAGGATGATGCAAGCCATCCCTGTCCTTGCTGAAAACTATGCTCCAAGTAAATGCCTGTAGAGGAGTGTCATAATGGAATATTCATGAGACACGTCAAAGAGTTGGAAGAGGTTAGCAGTCTATAATGATATTTTCTGGTCTTTTGCAAGGAAAAGTGATCCTTCATGGGAAGTAAAGAAGTTTAAAGAAAGAGGAGAGGTGTTAGGAAATTGAACACATTTTGAAGGGTGTTCCAAAGGCTTGGTGACTGCAGGGGTAAACATCCAAAGACATAGAAGGGATGTAATTCTAGATCTGCATTAAATTGAACCCAAAATGCTTCATTATACAAGTGTGCCACCTTCAAAAGACTCTAGTTTATATGTTAAATGTTTACAATTTTTATTTACGTTGTTGTAAATTGCATATAGCCACAAAAGAAGGTGCAAATCTCATTCATGAAGAACAACAAACTTTGACAAAATACCTGTGCATTCAATTCTAATTCGGGGCTGAATTTTTTTTTTGTTTTTCTTTAAGAGAATGAACAAGAAAGCTGCTCCTGCTCCTATGCCTTCCATGATTCACACATCACTAGTAAATCCATCTAATTTTCAAATTTAGCATCTTTCATTTTGGGTATGAGATTGTTAGAGAAATTTGGCTGGTAATCCAAAAGTTACATCTTAAATCGAAATCAAAATCTCTTGCGATTGAACTGCATGTGGGTCTCAACTCTCATTCCATAGGCATAGCACATCAAGATAAGCCTATATGGTACACTAACAAATTACACACATAAGGGGATCATAGTTTGGGATTAATATAATTAATCCAAGATCCTTCATATAAACCAGAATTCACACTATAATATTTCGGTCATGCGCATTTGGAAGTGTGTGGGAGCTGAAAAAGAGTCAACTATGGAAAAAAAAACAACAAAAAAATGCTCAAATATTTCAACACATGGGCACTATGGTACTTTATTCCAATTGCTTAGTTATAGTATAATTGAATGTTTAAAATCAAATATGGAAGACTTTAAAAGGAATTAGAATGTTAATTTAATTTAACAACATGAATTATGTTTTTGATTCAATAAACGCTTTCATACGAAGCTATGAACCAGAAGAGGGTTTTGAAAGGATCTTGAGACCTTGTACATCAAGATAAAACATAAACAAGAGACAAGAAACAAACCTTAAATCCAGAAAAGGCCTCACGAGAAACAAATGATGAAATAACAAACTCACATCAAAGGGGCATAAAGAACCATTACAATCATGGAGGTTTGAATCCAAACAGTGCATAATCCTTCCAAATAGTAAGAAGCTTTACCTAGGATTAGATCACAAACATTTAGAGTCAGATTAGAGCGGCAACCAACCACCAAAGGCTCCAAGGTAGAACCCCCAACATGCACTATGTTTGGTTCTTTAGGCCAACCACCAACCACCTCAAAAACCAAATTTTGAGAAAAACCAACATGTCGTTCGCCAAGCAGAGTCAAAAAAGGAGGACTGGAAGTTCCAAGGTTGCCATGCAGATCTTCGCCTACCAACTGATCAACCGTATCATCTTTTTAACCAAAGAAATAGGATCTGCACATGGCAGAGTTGAGATCCCTAACTACAATACGGGCTTTCCAAAACCCTTAGACATGCATGCAATACTGCAACCCCTGATTACGCCATCTGACCCTACTTCACACCCATGGTGATTTGTATCCTAAGTAACCAAATCTTTTTCACTAGCATTTGCAAAAAAGGGAGTAAAAAACCTCTTCGAAGACCACCATTGGCACTTACTAAACCTTTTGAAATAGTTTGTGATGTGGCTTTGGAAGATTTCTACACGGAAACAATCTTCTACACCTCCAACTAGATGCTCAAAAGAATCTTGTTGTCTTTAAGGACCAAGCACACCCCCATTCATTTGCCTCATCTGGCTCCACTCCATCTTCCTTCACTTCATCCTCACTCAGTTATTTGGCCCCATTCCTATTCCCACTCTACTCCATTTTGAAATAAATGACTTTTTTATGGCATGAATTATGTTAACTATCACAAAATGAAATGGAGCACACAGGTGCAAGAGCAGGGGTTTTGAATTCTAGTGAAAGTAACGAAGATGGGGGTTCTGATGATGATGAAGCAGTTATTTTGCTCTTGCATTTGGTTTTATTGGGTGCTATTGGTCTTGCCTCTTACTTTTTTGGGGTTGTGGTTGGAGATACCTGGGTTGTTGCTTCGACTGTGTGTGTGGTGTCTTCTAGGCCTTGACTTCTGAAGTTTGTGAGTGTGGCTTCACGAGGGTTCGTTCTCGTGTGCCTCGAGGCTGTTTTGCTGCTTGTTGTTTCTTTATTAGGGCAATTGCAATTTGTTGTTGGGAGCGCTGGTGAAGGAGGGATCTCGTTCCCTTGTCTTAGTTGTGTTGTGGGCCTTTGGTCGAGCTTGTGGTGGTTGATGTCCTTTGTTTTTTCCTGAAGCGGTGGTGGTGCGGGTGCAGCTGTGGGTGCAGATGGGGTACTCTTTGGTCCCCTTTTGCTATCAACCTTGTGGTTGCTGCTCTTTCTCTTTCGAGCAACCTGATTTTAGTGCTGGTTGCTGCCCCCTTCTGTGGGCCTTGGATGGATTCTGCTGGTGCTCAGTTTGTGGGTGTGGGAGGGGTCCCTTGTCATGGACGTTTGGCTTTCGTTAAGGCTTCCTCTGGTCTTGTTGTGGCCAGGAGTTTTGTTTGTGCTTTTTGGCTCTCCTGGTTTGTGATGATTTCTTCGATGAGGGGGTTTGTTTTTGCATTATGGGTGCCTTGTTTTTTTCTAATCTTGCTTTTGGGAGATTATGCTGCCATAATTTCTGCTATGAAGGTGTTGTTGTGTGACCTTCTTGTTGTGAATCTCCCATAGATGGTGAAGCTTATCCTTATGCAGGGAGTTTTTTATTTTATGAAGGGTGTTTTGGGTTTCTGGTTGAAGGTGCTTATGGTTTTAATGATCTTTGTGCTGATTGGTGTTGGTATGCCAATGGTTGGGTTATCTCTTTTGGACCGGCTTTGTGAGCCATTTGTGGAGTGTTATGCTTCTTCCTATCAGTTCCTAATGCTTGGGATGCTAAAGGAGGATGTGGTTGCCCTTCCTACTGAAGTCGCTTACTGTTGAGATTTGCAGCTAATGTCTCCTATAGAGGGGGAGATTGTTCCTTTTGAGGTGGAACCCTCTTCTATTGAGGTGAAGGTGGTAGCTGTCCTTTTGAGGTGGAGCTTAGGCGGAAAGGAATGAAGTGGTTTTGGTGGGAAGGGGTTCCATTTCTTTCTCTCCTTCAGAGGGGAGCCCTCTCCTTTAGAGGTGAAGGTTGGGTTGGCTGTCTGAGTGGGATGGTGCTGCAAGGAGGCTGATGCTTCCCAATTTTCTAATTTTCTTTCCAAAACCCCTATTGAGGTGGGGTGTTTGGATTGTCTGGTTCTTGTGAGAAATAGGGTTAGAATGGTGTTCTACACCATTAAGTTATCTGTTTTTCTAGGCTCATATTTGGTTGCTTTGAGCGGATGTCTATTTGAGTTGATGGTTGGCTGCAGCCTGGCTGATGCAAGCTGGTTGGTGCCTGATTGATCCAGACAGTCTTTGTGTCAAAGGGTTCAAGGTCTCTATTAAAATTTGATTGTAAATGGGTTTAAGGCCCCTTCAAAACTTGGTTTGTGCAGCTAGTTTGGTCTTGTCATTCTTTCTATGGCTGTTGTTGTTTAGGCTGTTGATGGTCTATGTTTTTTATTCTATGCAGCCCTCTCTTTGTCCGGGTTTTAGGTCCTTGTAAAACTTGTCTGTATTGGGTTTTGGGCCATCATCAAAACCTACTTTACCCATAATCAAGAACATATCACAAAATGAATGTTTATACAATGTATATAATTAATGGTGAATAAATAATAGGAATTAGTATGACTAAAGTAAAAATCATTATAGAATGAGAATATATATATCTAGCAAATGAAGAAGCACTATATATTATTCACTAGTCATCTACAAAGAATTTGAGAGGGAAGATTGTATTGCACAACCTTTTAGCTATTGAGGGTTGTACTTGATTATATTGCATAGTCTTGGATATTCTCAAAGTGGTTTGTTTAGTTTGTTTGAAATCTAGTGAGGATTGTTTTGCTTGTTATAAGCTTTCACTCAACTAGAGAGGTCATATTGAGATAGCTATATGGTTTAATTTGATTGAAGGGTGCTAATTAGTAGGCCAAGCATATGCAAATTTTATAGTCTTATGAAGTAGGTATAAACTGTTTTATAAGAAATTATAAGTCTTATTTTTTTAGGACGTAAAGTCTCTCATGTTTTATTGCAAAGAGACCCTAAGTTACTGGGTTCTTCATATTTTACCCGGGTACGCATGTGGGTACGGTTCGGGTTCATCCCTAGGTATGGCTAGGGTACGGCTTAGGCACTTGGGTTCTCTATGGATTCTGAAGGACCCACAAAGAACCCAGGCACCCAAGCAATACCCTGGGCATAACCAACAGGAGCCCCATAGTCTAAGAGAAAAACAACAGTTATAAAATTGGTCTATGAAAGAAGTATGACACCATCAATTTACTAAATATGATATTGTTTTCTAATGAATTCCAATTTCCAATACAAATTCGATATTGTCTTGGCAGACCGGGAACTTATAACTGCTATTTGAAATTTTTTTGGGCTATTGTTTCCAATTGAACATGTGTGGATAGCATTAATTGATCCTCATGAATGCATTATTCCATCATTTACTCTCTCATTTGAACAACACTATCGTAGGAGGGGGAAAAAGACAATGTTTGGGCCAAACTATAAATTTAACATCATTTGTGAATCAGCACACCAAATCTTCAACATTGACCCTCTACACATGCATTGACCTTTGTTTGATTGGCTCTTCTTAAATGTGGTTATCTGATAGTGTTGACCAAAGAGCTTTGCTATATTGACAATATCAACCAAAGATCTACTACGTAGACAACATTGACTTTTGTACTACTTACATTGACTATTTTGTTTGTTGATTATGTTGCATTGAGTGCAATATTATACTTTTCACTGAGCCATGATCAATATTGACCAAGAAACTAGTAAGGTATGCAAGCTTCTTTGAATTTTTATTTCTCTACTATATTTTGTAAGGAGAATCATTTACTGTACTTGTGATGTGATAATGAATTGAACTATTATAAGTTACTATGTCAAAATGATATTGTATTCTATTTATTGGCACTCATGAGCATCATTGTTCTTATAATTTATAATTTTGAACATATATTATTATATATATAATATATATGTATATATAAAAAATAATAAATATATTCCTGTACCTCTACCCAAGGAAAAAAAATTGTCATACCACCATATCAATACCTATACCTGTGCTCGCACCCTTACCTAAACCAGTCACTTAGCTTGAAACAAAAAGGTTTGAAATATTGGAATTACAGCCAGATTCAATCAAGACAACTAAATTACTAATTCATGGATCGTTATACCGTTATAATGGCGGCATATATCCAAATGCTGACTTTTCATTGTGTCACATCCCCCATGGACGACAGCTTGCACATGAGACATTGCATGGTTAAAATAAAATAAATAAATAGACCAATAAAAAAAGATTACCAAAAAAGTTGGTCAAAAGGTGAGGACACAAAATTAATTACAAAATCATGGGCATGATATAAGGAAGGTAGGGTGTTGGGAGAGAAGAGAAAACAACCTGCAACAACATTGAAGAAGGTATTGTGTCCATCTGTTGTCCACGAGGAGTCTGACAAGTGCAGGGTATGAATGTCCATCAAAGCCTTAAGGATAGTGAATTTTTGTGAGAGGAGTGTTCGGTGAGGTCATTTGAGGGATGGTGCTGCGGGTATTAAGAGGGGTGCTTTTGACTTATGGGAGAGGTGGAGAAGGAGAAAAATAAAATTTGGAGAGAAGGCCATCTCATGGGATTCCAAGGATGCAGTCAGCCATCTTCTCAAGGCCTTCAAATTGAATCAGCAAGATCACATAGCCATAGCTCTCAGATCTCTTAAAAGAGTTTTGTGACCTATTGGTGTGTGTTTTGAGTACGCCACCAAACACAGAATAAAATGCCCAAGGACACTTTATCCTCTCTTGAAAAGTGATTGCAAATACCTAGAAGATAATACAATAACTCCAATGTTTCTTTTGGTCAGGTCATGACATGTGGATAAGGCCAGTGAGCGTTGTGATTTGTTGGTAATCACAAGGGGACTTATGTTACAATCTGTTTGCAAATTGAGGACTTAGACGGTTTTATCTTTGAAGGCTCTTTTGATGGGTATTTCAGATTTTCCAAAAAAAAGGCAAAAGGATAAGGGTTTAGAGATCTAAACTATGCCTAAGAACTCAAGAGACGATAGTGATGAGATAAAAATAGGGTAACCACACATTGTTTCGCCTCCTTCGGACAACTACGTAAAGTGGGTGCAATCTTCAACGAAAGTGATAATAATTTTCATGTTTGAATTGATAATTAAAACAAATAGAAGCTAAGCATCCACAAATTAATGGCTCAGGCTAACTTTACACATCAAATGCAAATCATCCATTTGACAAAAGTATGAGCTAAATTTTATCCACCACTACTATCAAATCTATTATTCACTAACAAACATATAAATGAAATACTAATCTAATTCTACTCTAAGTGTTGAAGGAGAAATATGAAAACCTTGCACACTACTTGAAAATAAAAGTGGTTCTTAGCAAATCATGCACAAGAGCTTTTATAAACGGAAATAGTTTTGTCACAACAATCTTATACAACTCACTTCACAAATTACAAATGAGTGTATGCAAGTTTATATAGAGTTCATAAAATTGAATAAACGACTCAGATTAAAAATGAGCCAACGACCAAGATCAAAACAAATAAACCCTAATTAGGGTTTCCCAAAATGACTTCAGTGAACAAAGGGGTAACAACAGTGAGTTGGCGCCCAAAGCTATTTTCAAGGGATCACATCCCGATACTCCCGAGTTGCTGTGTGTTCGACGAATCTAGACACGATTGAGGCAACTTCATCCATGGTGACCTGTGGAAGCATTCCAATCCTGAATTCCAGTCCATCCATGCTTTCGGCGCACTTGACAAAGATACTTTCCCACTCCGGCTTAATCTTCTCAAAGGATTCTCGGATGCTCAGGAAGTTCGCCAATTTGGCCAAGTCCTGCTTCAAGATGGGTCCAGTGATAGCAAAGATGTTTTCCTGGACCTTTCCTTTCAAAACCTCCAACCGCAAGTCGCACTCTCGGAGGGCTTCCTTGTCCAAGATGTTGGAAACCATGCTGAGAATCTTGGTCTGGACTTCTTTAACCTGATCTTCTAGCTTGAGACTGTTAACCTTTACCCTGTCTAAGACTTCACCTCGTGCTGTTAATGCCCAATACCAAGTATGGAAGTCATAAGCTGCACCAGCTGCAATGATACCTCCGTCTATCAACTCTTGCTTAGGAATCCCTTTAAGAATCCTAAGGCAAGGAATTATCCTATCCTGCACATCTGGAAGGCTCTCCCATACTTCCGCCAAAGCGGCCAGTCTAGAAAGTAGCGAAGTAGCCTGACCATAAACTAAGGTCAATCTCTCCACGAACGCCTCAGCTTCCATGCCCTTGATCGTTATCCATTCTCTGGCCTCTCGAACTGTGACCCTGTTTTCTTCCATCTCCTTGGCTGCCTTCTGTGAAGAGTTCAGGAGAAGAGGAGCTGCTGTGTTATCCTGATCAAGTAGCTTGATCAAATGCTGGATATACTCTTTCAAGCACTCAATTTCTAATTGGCACTCCTTCCTCTCGGCCACTCTTTTGCCAACCTTGACTTAATAGTGGACACAGAATTGTCCAGATCTTCAATTTCTTGGCCCTTCGTGGTTGGACCCAAGTCAATGGTGGTGATGGTATAATCCTGCGAGGCTATGTCCTCTTGAGGTTTGTCCACTATAGGCACTGCAAGCTGTATAGTTCGATTGCTGGCCTCATCTCTCTGTATGCTTGAGAATTTCTTTGTTGGTTTCTTGGCTGCAGTTTGTGTAAGCCTGGCTAAGAAATCCGCCGTATCATCTTCTTGTGGCTCCTCCACTGGCACCTGTATTTTCAGCCTTTCCTTCAGCCAGTCCGGGATTGTGAGCTGTTCCACGCCATCTTCCTCCGGCATGTTTTCTCCACTAGGAACGTCCAAAATTCCCCTAAGGGCTGAAATCATTCCTTCCTCGAAATCATCATTTTGGGCTCCTATATTATCGTCAGACTCCAATATTTCCGTGCCCGTGGGAGATGGTGGTGCATCCTCGTCTGGCTGAGGCTCCATATTGTCTTCAGGAATTGGAGAAGGATCCCTAATGTCAACCAGCGAAGCGTCGACAGTAGCCAGCATCTCTTTAATATTTCTAGATGCGGCGGAGCATGAAGGCTTTGGCTTTGCCTATTTTTGAATCGGCTCCTTACTCCCAGCTATCTCCTTCCTTTTCCTGGAAGTGGTGGCCTCTATCATCTCTATGTCCTGAGATGCATCTGCATTGGAAGAATAGGATTCCGCCTCACTCAACATATGATAAGTTAGTGTTATCCTTTTTCGCCTTAGCTCCTGAATTTGTTGATCGACCCACCACTGTGTATACTTGATGACAGGTCTCATCAAAGTATTCAAATCGGCGTGCTCTGGTTCCGACCAGCTGACAGCAGGCAAAGGCAAACTCTCATTGAAGCATGGCTGCATTTGTTTTTCATCCTCTTCCAACTGATCTGGCACTCGACAAAGTTCCGTTGCCCTGATCAAGCTGACAGGCAATCTAGACCACATCCTTCGCCTAACCTCAAACTCATCCGTGACATCCGCCCAAAAATCCTCCAATTCAACCCTGTGCTTGTATCTCCTTCCATCCACTGTCTTGATGTGGTGATGTGGGTCAAAATTGCCCCTGGATTGGTAAGTGGTAAAAAGGATAATTCTGTATCTCAAATCTGGCACTATCAGCGGCCTGGGATGATGGACATGACTCTAGCATGTTCCCTATAAAGAAGGGAAAGGAGATTGCTGCCTTCTGCTTTGCCCTCTGGAAGCCTTGAAACTCTTCCAACTACCTCAGTACTTCAAGCAAGACCATTTTATTTGTGGGGAAGATTGGTAATCGGTACAGATTTCCGGTGAATCCTTGGATTTTGATGTAGGTATACCTTGGATATTGGATGAACCAAGATCCGTACTTGCCAATCAAGATTTTGGCCTCAGGAGTCAGCCGTTGATGTGTTCCTCCCTGGAGTATCCTTGTGATGTACATAAGGAAGGCGTCATGAGCTCACCTGAAGTGTGCCTTCTCTCTCAGTTGCAGTTGTGGATAACAGTCATATGCCTTCATGTGGTTCATGACAAAACTAAGCATACTGCTATATCAGAGATACGGTATTGAGGAAAGATACTCAGTTGAGGCATATCAACACTGATGAGCAAATGGCAGTCATTCTCATCAAGCATCCCTTGCAGATCAAGCCTGCATATTTGTATGTCCTCGCCAACATATAGATGACATAGGAGCTCATGTAGAATGTTTTAGTCTTCTCCAGGTTGATGAGCTGCTCGTGGAGATTGTTACTTATCATGCGCGACTAGTTGAACATCTTCACGCCTTCCGTGATGTCCTCAATGAAATAGTACATCCATGGCTCGAAAGGTGCCCCCAAAGGATTGCCTGCTATCCTGTTTAACAAGATGATGATGTCCCCATAATCCTCTTTGAAGTCTGTGCGTAACAGCTTCTTAGGCATTTTCTTGAAGTGAGGTCTCGGCTTATCTAGCCATGACTTCTTGATGTTGGTGGCACAGAGGTCAGGCTCTTCATCATACAGCCTCTGGGCGTCCTCCTTGGTTTTATAGACTGTCTTGGGGTATGTAGGAATGCCAAAAGCCTCTTGTATGGCCAACTCTCCCAGATGAGCCAGTACTCTCCCATCGGGTGCCACAATCTGCCTTAATTCAGCATTATAATGAAGTACGCATTCCACCATCAGCTCAACACATTTAGTTGCAGGCGGAAATCCGCCAGCTTGGAAAATTCCATTCCTCACCATTCTTCTGGCGGCAGGCGTTGGTAAAGGTCCATTGTGCCCGTATATCCTTCTTTTGAATTCGTCGAGATCAATATGGCCGAGATTGGTGTCTGAAATGTTTTTCCACTTTGACTTTATTCTGGTCTCCGGCTGCGATCCTTTGCTAGCGAACTTCATTTGAGCTTTTCGGGATGACTCTCTCTGATTGATCTTCAACCTGCAAGTACAAAATACTTAACATTAATACAAGACCCTTTAAAATTAGTTTATTCCGAGTTGTTGGACAAAATCGTACTTTCAGCTTGTTTAAAGTAAAATTTCTGTGAAAAAGCAAGCTGAAAGTAAATAAATTTGCCAAGCAATGAATAAAACTCGTGCTGGAAAGAATGTGGAAGATAGAAAAGAGCAAACACATATGGCCAATCAATTTCCAAACCTCCGAGATCGACCTCTGGCTGCAAACGAATAAAATTTTCTAGAAATTTGATAGAGGAGGTGCGCCAATCTGCTGGGAAATGCGATTTTCAGCAGGGAAATAATTTATTTCTTTCTAAAGATCACGTCTTTCAACACAAAATGATTTCTCTCAATGTTATTCTCACTATCTTTCCTTTGCAATATTATTCTTTGAAGATTCGAGAGAGATAACTTCTTCTCAGTCAAAATTGTGAGAAATGAGTTGCTGAAACTCATTTTATGGCTGAGAAGTGCGATTTTCTCAAGGAATTGCCCTCTTTTTCTTGAGTTTCTTTCAATTTTAGAAACGTTTTTCCTTCTCCGATTGGCAAGTTTCTAATTTTTCTCTCAGTCGTTGAGGCAAGTTTCCAATTTCTATCTTTGCGCCATTTCTGCCTGCGATCTTCAGACTTCTCAAAAATTTGCCTAAGTGTTGGAGAAAATATCAAAAGATATTAAATTAATTGTTAAAATTAATTTTCCAACATGTTTTACAACTTCGAATCATGGCAAATTTAAAATTCCCTAAGGCGTAATAACTTAATCTTCCAAATAGTCTCCCGACTTCAAATTTTTAATTAGAATTTCCCAAGTGTTGGGAAATAATTAAAAATATTAAAATATTTAAAATTCCAACCCGTTTAAAATTGATACATGGCCAAATTCGTTTGTCCGTGGCCAAATATTTTATTTTCCAATTGTCTGCCTAGCCAAAATGCTCAATAATTCGTCTGCCAATTTTCAACTCTCCGAGCGGACTTTTGGCCTCTCTGGACATTTTTCTTAGCCAAATAATTCATCTTCTCTCTCCTTCTGGGTTGGGCGAACTTGGAGATTTCTCTGCCATTTTTCCATTTTTATTTGTGCCTTAGGAATTTATCCAAGCCGAGAGGGGCGGACTTCATACTTTCTCTTCCAAACATTCTTCATTTTGTTTCAAAAAGTTTCATTCCGTCGTGGCGAAGGGTGACTTTCGTACTCGCTTAGCCTCATCTCTCTCTAGGCATTTTTCGTTTTTTCATGCCTTAGAAATTTTTATCTTCCAAAGTTGGGCAAATTTTTGATCTTTCCTAGCCAATGGCGTATTTTATCTTTTATTTGTCCAGGGAAGACTTCAAACTTTTCTTGCCATGGCAAAATTTAGCCTTGCCTTGTCCAAGGCGGACTTGGCACATATTCATTCCATTCACCCTTTTTTTATTTCTCCCCATGGCGGAATTGGCTTCTTTCTTGCCAAGGGCGGGCTTCAGCCTTCTCAGGCCATGGGCGGACTTGGCCTTGTCTTGCGCCATCCACCTCTTTCCTTGGGCGGACTTTATGCTTCCCATGCCAAGGGCGGACTTGGCCTCTTCCTTGCCATGGGCGGACTTGGCTCTCCTTGTGCCATGGGCGGACTTGGAGATCTCCATGCCATGGAAGACTTCACACTTTTCATGCCATTCTTTCTTCATGGGCACCCTTCTCAAACTTAGCCATTTTTCCAAACTTTTGCCGTTCTTACCTTGATTTCCATGATTTCTGGAGGCGTGTTGGCTTCTTACTCTGTGGGATCCGAAAATAGAAACTTTCCAGAAATAGAAACTTTTTAAAAATAGAAAAAGCAAAAAGCATCCCTAAAAAATAGGAACTCTAGAATGGCCTAAAAATGCCAAAAATTAAAAAAAAAAGCAAAAAGCAAAAAAGCAGAATCCCTAAAAAATAGGAAGTGTCAGAAATGACCAAAAGCAATGGCGTTCCTCGTCTACTGGGTCTTTTGAGCATTTCCATGATGCTTGAGCATACAAATGGGTTCAAAATTTTAACTTGGCCGGACTGACTCTCAAGAATTATTCAAATTCAAGACTCTAAACCGGGAATTCAAAGGGCGATATCAAAACTTGGGGGTCCCCATTTGCAATGGGGCGATGTGTGAAATAGGTCACAACATACCCCCCCCACCTTCTTGTCAAGAGCCTAACCCATCTGAGATGGTGGAGACTTTGCTGAAATGTGTAGAGTTTGTTGAGGATATAAAGATTAATAGCCACTTGGATACTGAGAACCATTGCCAATTGTGGAGCTTTTGTGAGATGAAGGGACTGAGGGATGAGGCTGCCAAGCCTTTTGAGCTGCTATGGCAATGGACCAAAAGTTTCAAGAGATCAATTGAGCTCTGTCTCATTTTTCTTTATGAAAAAAGCATTCAAATATCAGCTTGTTCAGGAGGCAGAATTATGGTGAGTTTGGGAACGTTTTGGCACAGGTGTAAGAATTCAGCGTCCACATCAGAAATATTTTCAACACTGTTCCTAGAGCCAAGTATGCTTCTCCTCCATATTTACTTTCCCAAAATATATTTAATTCTGAATTATCTACTCTTGCAGCTGAAGGTAATTAATCTAGGTTGATACGTGCTCATGGTTATTATTATAAATAAGGTCATTGGCATTTTGGAGTTGTCTAGGCTTACACCCACTAGTTGCTTTTGTTTAAAAAAATCTGAGGCCTTTTTAACAAATTGTTTTGAACATACCCTACAAACAAGAAATTCCATGAGACAACATTTCTTTGAGGCATTTTGTCAAACAGTTTATATTGCCTGTTCATGCTTCAACATCTTGTACATATCTCTACGAAATTGCAATATTCTTTATGTTTCAATGAATGGCCATACTCTATTATTAAACTGGATTAAGAGGCTTGTTTAGAATTTAGTGGTGATTGTTAGTTGATATTGGTGAATACTTACTGTCACTAAGTGCTCGCAAAATATTATTTTCTTTCTCAACAAGTTTCCATACTGGTTATATGAGTTTTCAAACTTTAATTGACTTGTGTTTTGGGTGTATTGAAGGTATTTGGTATATATAATGACTAAGGAATTAAGCTGATATAGAATGATTATCATCCCCAACGCACAATTTGGCTATGACTCTTTATAATTGTATGAACTAAAATTCAAATTGTTCCATCTGTTAGTGATTTTGTGTAAGACGATTACATATAAGAATTGTTAGTATCTATAAGAAGTATGTTAAAGACCACATCTTTGTATGGGTATGAATAATAATGCTTTACCATGCATGGTGAAAGGCAAATGGTTCTCATGCCTACCATCACAATATAGTCCAACTATGACTATAAGCTTGACGTAGGCAGAGAATGGTTCCATATATGAAGATACGGTCATAAGACCTTGATTGCATCCAATGCAGTCCTAGAACTGTAAAATGGTTAGCAATAAGGTAGAAAAATGACCTCAAATTGATTAGTGTTGTAATCTATATTTCATTGAAAACAGTGATCTCTATGGTAGGCTTTTATATGACTGGAAGTGTTGAAGACTGACACATGACAACCACATTTAGCAATGACATAGTTGGTTTATAACTAGCATAAGGACTTGATTCAATTTCTAGTGATAATATTTTATTCTGATTATGAAATTTGTTTTAGTGGACTGTCCCTATTCATGAATGTTTAAGGGAGTTTTGCTAACACATTGTTTGTGGGTTCAAACATCATAATGCAATATGATTGTGATATTTAAATATCACCAAATCATGCTGTTATATGTTATCATGTTCTAAAACTAAATAAAATTCTATGCGAGCAATAGAATGATGTACCTAAATTTTGATTGCATGGAAGCTTATTATATTGTTACTTTCATAGGAATGCCTGCAATTACCAGTTGGTTATTTGTAAATGGGTTAGTTATAACTGTTCTATGTAATGTCTCACTTATTGATTTTGTGGATTTTATGACTTTTTGAAATTTCCGAGTGATTGAACCCAAAATCTATGCAAACAAACCAACAACTGAGTCTAACAACAATGCTGTTTATGAACAATACAAATTGAGATTTCCTGAACAGCCAAACACATACAGAATTCATTACTTTGACTACACCATTTTTCAAGAGAAATCCAAACTGAATTTATTGCCTAAAATAAGTTGAATTTTATAATACAAATCACAACGAATTATCCATTTGAAACCCTTGTTTTTTTATTGTTGTAATTTGCACAGAACTACAGCCAATACACTTATTCTTCAAATCAATTATAATACCCACCCAGACCTCTTTCAATTCAAATTAATAAATAAAACTCATAGAAGTTTGTAATAACCAACGATGATGATGTAGAGGGATGGGGTGGTTTGATGACTAGATAGATAAAAATTATAGCAAACCCTAGTATTAAAGAATAGCAGATTTAATTCCTTACAACTTCTGCATTCTCCTTGTACTCTCAAATGCCCCTCCTCCAATGTTGCATGCCCTTATGATCTCTATCCTTCTAAAATGCTTGAACTAAGAAATGTCCGCACCATTGTTAGGTACTGAATTGTGAGGATGGTTCATTGAGTTTAGAAACCTTTCATCTATGTGTCGTTGTCTCTGGTTGGTTGCTAGTTGCATGATGTTGGATTTTGGATGATGTATTGTAAGTTTGTGATGTTTCTGCATCTTATGACCACTAAATTCGTATAAGGTTTAATTGGCAAACCTATTGCTGCTATATGGAATCCCCTATTGTTGACCATTAAGGTCATATTTAGCATAGATGGCAAGTGTCAATATTATCTAATCTATGAACTATACTATTACAAGAATATGGAGTTGCACCATGGGCTAAATGAAATCAAAAGGTTATGAACATTATTATTACTAATATTATTGAGTGATCTTCATACAATGATCTAATGGTCCCAGTGTGGCCAACTATCTTAAG
Source organism: Sequoiadendron giganteum (assembly GCA_007115665.2). NCBI lineage: Eukaryota > Viridiplantae > Streptophyta > Pinopsida > Cupressales > Cupressaceae > Sequoiadendron > Sequoiadendron giganteum. Next base: position 625,355,507 of record CM021109.1, read on the forward strand.
TATGACTCATGTATTGACCATGCTTAAATCAAGTTTCTAACTACTATTATATGTCTTTCAAGTTCAAATGATTGTTATGTGGTCTTGTTGATGCATGTTGTGTTCCATCAAAAAAGATTTAATAATAGAATATGATTAAATGATTCTTGACAATATTGAATCATATCGTAGTGAGACCTCACACGGAGCCAAATCGGGGCTTTTGCAAAATTGATGCATGGAGACAATATTTTGACTGCTACTACCCTGTGCTATGATATGACGGAATTTATTTAATTATGACTATGTTGTCATGCATAATTTCTAGGTATGGATTTGATTCAGGCAATTTGTCTTTAGAAGACACTATTGTTTAAGGTATGCCATTTAAGAGGGGTGATGATTTTAATGATTAGCTAAATATAAAGATGGTTGATAATTGGGACCATTATATGGAGAGGTAGTTCAGGAATATTGTTCTTAGTAAGGTGCCATCTTAACCTATTGAATTGATTCATTTGTGTAAAATCATATATAGTTCTATTTTGCATCATCTTCATGATCTTCCTTGGTTAAAGCTAGTCCCTAGCTTCTTTAGGTAAACTATCTATCAAGGCTGAGAATTCTAGAGGGGTATACCTTGTTGATGTATGTGACTAAAGGCTTGTATCTAGTGTCAGTATAGGTTATCTTAACTTGGGAAAATGCAAGTTCTCACCCTAATAGTTGAAATCTTAGTAGAACTACATGTGACTTCAATCTCATTTGGAAGTGGGCATATAGGCTGTCCTTGGGTGAAGGATGCCCCTATATGCAAGACAATTGGGGAGGTGTTTAGGGAGTAGCTCCAAGGTTTGGGGTTGTTTCCAAACTTGATTGACTCCCCCTCTTCAATATGATTTAGTTTGAGGCTAAAACTAAATTAGATGGCTATGAACTCACCTTTCCAATTAAAATATCCTTGCTATATAAGTCTGAGCCAATAAAACAAGCCATCACTATTATGTTTATCTACTTTGAGGTTTGTGGTGTTTAGGCTTTCCAAAATCTACTCCAATCTTGGATGAACTTCTAGAGGCACTATCATCATGGTTTGTCTTGATGTGACTATACGAGAATGCCTTTGGAGTTGATGGAACTAAAATAATCAAACCTTATGTTGAACATCACAACCATGTGTTATGTTGAACATCACAACCATGTGTCTTGGCTCAACGATAAACTTTCAAGCTTTCACTTAGAAATGTGTCAATCTCCATTTGTTACAAAATTCACTTAAATGACCTCCTTTTCTAAATTGGTTGTATTTTTGCAGATCAGTTTGCTTTTAATTTGATGATATATTTGAAACATCCTAGAATTCCATTCTGCATATCCAGCAAGCCCTGGTTTGAAGATTAATTGCGCTGCTACTAACCAAAGAGCTTCTGGTAGAAAAATGTAGAAGATTTAAAAGCTCATACACAGTTTTCTACAATAAGCTCTTTAATTAACTATAATGGACTGTGGAAATATCATGTCTTTGAATAATGACATTTTTCACTTAAACTATACAAACTCTGAGATTTCACTAAAACATAAAATAATATTCAAAACCACAATATCGAACTGAGGAAAAATGCAAATTTGAACATGCTGTACACTTCATTACAGAGATGAGGATGTTAATTCTACCAAATCAAACTCTTACATTCAGAATGAACATTTAATCTGGAACAAAACTGTTCTAATTGAACCTCCAAAACAATGCTGTATGTTCGACAGAAGGCAAAATGTGATCAAATTCAAGATGCCTTAAAGCATGCTTTCATCATCCATGATTTAAAAAGTTCAATTGCAATCAGATCTCTTCCTAAATAGTCACTCCTCTTTATATCTTATGGTATTCTACTAAACTAAATGTACAGATTATTTTAGAAAATAAATATTTAGGGGCCAGTTAAAACTATCAGTCAAATAGTTTAGAACACTTGCAAAAGTAGGAACTGAATATAATGCTATGATTTAAACAATTCAAGAATTAAATTGATTTTAATGTGTAATGCAATAAAAGAAGACAGTTCCAAGCTTCATACTACTGTCTAACTGGAGGAGTTCAACAAAAGTGCCATCATATATAGGAATGTGGCAGTTGACACAACAAAGGAATAGTTACACAAGAGTACACTCTATTTACATGTTTATCAATGCCCATCTCAACACATGGCAAAATGGTCTCAGGGTATGAATATTGAAGTCATGTTTCAATATGTCAGTTGTCATTTGTTACTTCTTGTGATGGATACTAAGAAGTATGGTATTGAAAATAAATCTGTAGTGAAGTCCTTCTACGTTTTAAACTTTACAATTAGTCTTGCATTCATGGGGTCATCTCAGGCAAATCTTGATGATGAAATTGTCATCATTGATTCTACCCTTCATGAGCAGATTGGGCCATATTCCTGCATCTCCTCAGCAGCCATATATAGTTCAGGTACATATGCTACATTTTTCATTGTTACCTATTTTAAGTTGGTCTTATGCAGGAGGAAAGATTCAGCAATAATATGATAGATTGCTGAAGTTGAGTCATTAGAGGATACGATGGCTCAACTGGCAACATATTTTCAAAATAGGGCTACTGTTTCAATCAGAAAGGCTCTGCACTTTTGGAGATCTTCTAAACAGCATTTACTATTCCTCTGTTCCCTTCACTAAAAGGGACTAGAGTAGGAAGTTAAGTGAAATATAAGCTCAACATTATCATTTCAAGGTCATCACTAAAGCTTCAGAATAGTTTACAGACAAGAGTGAAAAGGATAAGGTATTCCATTGAAACAAAAAACAGCACTGAAGCGGCTTTCATGGTTGTACCCTTCTATAGAAGAAATTCATGCAATTCTATGTAGCAAACTTTTACTTCAAATCACAGGGATGATGCTGGGTCAAGAAGAGAACGTTGGTTGGAAGAACATGAAGAAACAGCTTACTGTTCTGAATGATAACCATAATGCTATAGCCTAATAAGTTCTGTAGTTATTATTAATAATTATTTAATTCCAATGTTCTGGATTAGGTTGAGTTTTCAGTATTTTTAAGGGTATTAATTGTTTAGTATGGACTCTCCATTCAAATTTGGTGTTATGGATGATCTTGGTTCAGCTATTTTTAGTTGGTTAATAGTTCTCCTACTCAAAGTTATTGCAAGGATGGGTCTGTATCTTGGTGATAACATGTAAATGTTTCTTTGGATTTTGTATTTTTTAAGAGAAGTGTTTTTAGTCGCACGTGATTTTTGGAGTGTACGAGCTTTGAACCTAGGACCAGTGATAATGTACCTATGCCCCTGAAAATATAAATATATATTTATTTCATCAGGACTAATTCAAAAATAGCCAAATTGGGAACTTTTATAGAGAAAGGAAGAAACTGTTATCCATAATGTGCACCAAAAATATAAAATAGGAGGCTGAAAATATTTTATCTGCGAGCGAGTTTTAACAAACAAAAGTCTATGCAACAAAAGTCTGTAGGGAATGGATTCGAGCATGAGCGGAAGTGGAAGAGTTCTTGAAATTTTTGGCAATGGCAATGAGGATGGTGAGGATGATTCAGACAGAGATGAAGAGGAAGACAAGGACATTTCAAACAATGGTGAAGATGAGGACTGGCTCTGTGATTGGGGCTTAGAGGATAGGGATGAAAGTTTGTGGATTTTATGGCTAGAGGCACACCGTCTCATGGAGGAGCATGGGGCAACCAATACTCTATCAGGCTAGGTCTCTGAGTCTAATGCTTCCAAGGAGGCTCTTGGGAAGAGACCTTCTGAGGGCAGTTCTACTTTGAGGTTGTGTAGGGGTTTTCTTTTCCCTGAAACACTTTCTCCTTCCACAACCCAGATTCTTTCCAGGGTTGATTTTCCTTGCGGTTGTAATGTCCCGTTTAATTCCTAAATGTCTATGGCTCATGTTTCAAAAGAAATCAATAAAGATAATTAATATTACACCAAACTGACATTAAATAAAGATTAAGCTGTTAAGAATGGTCAACCAGCATATGAAAGGTTGTGTCCTTTGAGTAAGATAAGGTATATAAGGAAGGTAGATCCAGAAGGAAAGAAAAGGGGGAGAAATTATTAGGACTGATTACAAGTAATAGACATCAACACTAACAAATTAACTTATTTAAAATTAAATTATTATTCTACAAATGCAGCAATGAAGAGTTGTAACTATTGAGGTGAAGAGGAGTGACTCCCTCAAACTTGAGATATAAAAGACAGAGCATTTCATTTGAGAAAGACATCCATAACATCATTCAATGAATCAATTAAGAATAAATATGATGTGACTCCTAATGTGAAAGTTTGTGACTCTTAATGTGAAAGATTATGACTCCTTCAAATATGAAAGGTTGTGACTGCCTCAATAATAAGATATAAAAGGGAGAACATTTCCTTGTGGAGAAATCATCATGGGAAAGTGATTGGAAAAAGGAAAATAAGATATATAAGATATCTATTGGAAATAAATATTATTTCCAGCAAGAATATTATTGGGAAGTAAGTTTGAGAATATAAATTAGGAATATATATATATGTATATATATAATAATTGCATAATGATATTTTCTTACCAATATAGTAGATTCCTTTAGCAATCTATTTTGAATTTATAAAAGTGTTTTGCAAATAGGGTGGCCGATCAACCTTCCAAATTCACGAGAGGTGAAGTACCGGCCTTTCCTTTATCAAGCACGCCACCCCAAGATGGAGCGCTCGTGGGCTGGGAGGCATATGAGTGCTCTTAGGCTTGTTAAGGAAGGCAATCTTCATGCATATTATCAAGAATGCCACCCCGAGATGGAGCCCTCATGAGCTAGGAGGCGAATGAGTGCTCCTAGGCTTGATCAAGGAGGATGGAGCACCTCCAAGGTGGATTGAGGGATGGAGTGGACCTGAGATCCTGCCATGTTCATTGGTCGGGAGGTGGATGAGTGCTCCTGGTCTTGAGGGTCCTTCTCAAGTATGCCACCTCAAGATGGAGCGCTTGTGGGCTAGGAGGCATATGAGTGCTCTTGGGCTTGAGGGTTCTCCCAAGTACGCCACCTCGAGATGGATGGACAAGGATCCACCCATGCTCTTGTAACACAAGGACAACCATCCTTGAGATTGCGGTTTGCAAACATTTTAAGTGAATTCTTAATATGATTGGCTACAAGAATATGCTTTGGAATAATCATTAATGATGTTAAGATATTTTGAATCCAAATGTTAATGATGCTATGAAATATAGATCTAACTATTATGATGTGTTAGCTATGGTGTATTGCTCTCCATATAATAATATTTCATGTATTATTTTGAATATTGTCGTAAAGTTGATACTCATTGTTACTAATATTAGTTTTTAGTGATTATTGTTGTCTTGCAGGCCTAAATTTAGGAATATCCCAAAGGGGACATTACAGCGGTAAGGATTGTTTGGTTATTGAGGACAAGTTTGAGAGTCTTAGCAGAATGGATAGCTCTAATGTGGCCTTGGATGTGAAAGATTTTGCCCTATTGTCATGCTTGGAGCTAAATTTGGGAGACCCTACTTCCTCTTTGTTGACATCTCCCTCTCCTGGCTGTGGCATACTTGGAACTTCATATCCCCTTTTAGCTTCTTCTAAGCAGGTTCATTTGAAGGTGTGGGGGCATGAGGACAACAGGAAGACTTTGGATGCAGCCCAAGATGGTGCTCCTATTTGGGGGTTGTGTAAACTTCTCTCCCCGACAATTGTTTCCCCTCCCAATCTAGTTAATCATTCCATGGTTTCTCCCCAAGTGGAGGCTCATGCTTGGGCCTCTGCTAAGGCAAAACAAATGGTGCTTGTGGCTTCAACTCAAAAAGCGAAAGGATTTGATGAATATGTAATTGGTGTTGTCATGGAATTACTTGAGTTTGTTAATGAGGGCGAAAGGGACATGACATTTTCTTCTTCACCTGTTGCTGCTCCTGTTACGACTCCTAGGACTTCAAAAGAACTTTGTGGAAGGGAGGCTTGCATGTTGAAGGATGAAGTTGCTCCTGTTTACCTCGCAGAGTGTTTCTATCAACGTACTACTTACACAGGAAGTAAACTGAACTAGATGCAATATATAGATAGAATAACATAATAAGGTTGAATCATGAACACTTCTATTAATTCATTGCAAGTATCAACATATACAATTTGACTGTCATAGTATTATTAATTCCACACATCACCCCCATCCGACTACGCTAAGGCCGACTACGCTAAGACTGACTACGCTAAGGCCGACTACGCTAAGGCCTTATGTCGGCTTACATCATCCCCCCACCAAAAGAAGTCGGCTTCCCAAACGACTAACACAAAAACTGGGAACCTTTTTACTGAACAAATTTAGTGAGAAGAGGGTTGAGAGGATGTCCCTGGCGACTGGGGGACTGAAGAAGTGGTGAGCTGTCGCAGCCGGTATACCTCCTCAGTGCGCTGTTGCAAGTGACGAGTGGCCTTCAATTCCTTCTCTCGTGTGGTCTTCACCAGATGCACCGCCTCCTTCAGGTTCTTGTTGGCCTTCAACAGTTCTTCATCCTTCTTTGCCAACTGTTTAGCCATGTCTTCCTCTCGCACCTTCATCCACTGTTTCCAATGTACGGGTTTTGGGACTTGATGTACGGAATTCTGGCGTATTGGTGAATGGCGTACGGATTTCTTTGCCTGGCGTACAAATTTCTCTCCTCCCTAGCATACGGATTTGGCAAGTACCGTACCAACTCTGTCTTCTCTTCACCGTACGGACTTCTCCTTCTGTCGTACAAATTTCTTCCTCTAGCGTACGGATTTTGCAAGTACCGTACCAGTTTTGTCTTCTCCCTACCGTATAGACTTCTCCTTTTGGCATACAGACTTCTTCTGGTGTACCAATCTCCTTTGTTGTACGGTTTCCTTCCTCCAATGTACGTATGTCTTCTCTCTCAACCGTACAACTAATTGCTCCCAACGTACGGATTTTTGTATTGGCCGTACGGATTTTTGTACTTGCCGTACATATTTTTGTATTGGTCGTACGAACTCCTTGTGTATTGGACGTACGGACTCCTGGCGTACTATTGACGTGCTTTTTATGACGACATCAACACAGAATAAAAATGCCCAATGGTCATTCTATTCTCTCTTGATCAAAGTATCCCGCATGCTAAGATTGCATGAAAGTTCATGCGTTCAACTCCAAGGTTCCTTTTATCACAAATAGACTCAGTTGGCTAATGTGAATATGCTGGGTATTCAAGGGGACTTATGTAGTTGTTCGATTATGTGAAGCAGTTAAGGCATGAATGATTTGACAATATTGCTCTGACTCCTAAATTAACCGGGAAATACTGAATTAAAAAGGGATAGGGATAGGAATTCTACAAATCTACTTCTAAAGGGGGTGGAATGTGAGGATTAGCTTCAACAATCTTCAAACCAAACTTTTTTTCGCCTCCTCGTCGGACAACTTTGACAAAGTAGGTGCAATCTTCAAAGGATAAATAAGATATTCAAATTATGATTCAACATGTGTACCCCATCACAACGATGCAAGTGAACACGTACAAATCACAATCGAAGTTAAGTATTGAGATTCCAGTTGACCACGCAGGGCAGACTTACCATCAGCAAGCCCGCTAGTGGTATGGATAGAGGAAGACTTGTCCAAACTAAACACCACACTCCATAATTAACGACTACTTGCATGAATTAAAAGTCTATTTTACTCTATCTACTTGAATTGGAAAGACAAACAAGCCTTACTAGCTACTCACAATAGAAGATAGAACCACCAAACAATGATAAATCTTTATATTATGAGAGTGTTCACAACAACTTCTTACAAAGTCCTCAATGGGAAAACTTCCTTTCCTCCTCAATCTAAGCTAACTTCTAAGCTAAATGCTATATGCCTTCTATTCTCTAGCTCAACTCTATCTCTGATTCGATTCTAGTTCTATTTTTTTACAAATGAGGGGGGATGCCCCTTTTATAATGAGTCCAATTAGTGGATGGTTCAAATCTGATTACAATAAAGGGCTTAGATTGAGCCACCCATGCCCTAATTAGGATTTCTGCCCTAAAAACCGCCACCGAGAGGAGTGGGGCAATGAATGCACCCTCCACTCCTCATCAATGCACCACTAACCGCCATCAATGCACGTCGTCTCCCTCCAAAAGGTCATCGTCCAAAAGGGCGTTTCCTTTCTCCTTCTCGCTGGCTGCAAATCTGATGAATCTGGCCAATACTGCCTCAACTTCCTGATTGGAGATAGGAGGAATGTGATCCAACTGAAACTCCAAAACTGCAACTGTTTGCCCATGCCGGGCACATGATTTCTTCCAGGCAACAAGGGCATCCTGGGTGTTCTGTATGATACTGAAGAACGTGGCTGTGTTCTCGAAATCATCTTGTGTGAAGGTCTTTACCTCAGAGAAGAATGGCGTCAATCTATCTTTCAATCCATCTGCAGTTACTTCTTCAGAAGTCAATCTCCTAGCAAAGATTGCCTCCAATGTGTTGAGGATTCCATCTAAGATGTTCATCATGGCCTTTCTGACCTTGATAGAATCTGCCTGTGATGCATCATAGAATCTCCGGCCTGTGACTACTGAAGAATACCATCTGGTGAAGTTGTATCTATCCCCCTGTTGGATAACGCCTCCCTCAACCAAAGTCTGTTGAGGTATGCTCATCAAAGCCCCTAATCGGAGAACAACTCTCGTCTGATAGATGCGAGCCTCACCCCAAGCATGGTTAACTGCCTCCACTCTAGCCATAATATCGGAAGCTTGCCTATAGGCATGTGCAAGATCTTCCATGAACTTTCTTGTTTCTGTACGCACACTGGCAACCCACTTGTCTGCCTGCTGTGCCATTCTCTTCAAATCTTCTAACCCACTGATTGACTCCCTGGAAAACTCAACTGGGAGCTCAATTGCTGGATTCTCTTGCCCACAAGGACGAGACAAGTGCTGCACGTAGCCAATCAGTGTCTTGTGCTCTACCTTCAACTTTTTGTATTTGCCCTCAACATGGGACAATCTATCCTTGAGTGCTCGATAGGAATTATCACACTCCTCTACCACTTGTACTCCAGTAGGGCGGCCTAGTTCCATGGTTGTCACGACATAGTTCTCAGGAACGGCCTCGTCCCTATCACATTCTACCTGAGGCACTGCCATATGTAAAGTTCGGGATCCATCCTCATCTGTTGAGATCTTGGAGAACTTCCTAGCCTTTTTCTTTGCTGGAGGTGTGCTGATCCTTTGTAATAATTCCTCCATCTCGGCTGCGGGATTGGTCTCATCCATGGGATCATGCCTCATTCTGTCCCTTAGCCATTCTGGCACCTCCTGCCGCATGTTAGATATAATAAAAGGCTGTTCTACCTCAGCCTCTACCTCGTGAACCTCTCCTCTGCCATCGTTCTGGCGAGGCTCGCCGTCATCAATAGGCTCAGTGTCTCCTGAGCTCTGGGTATCCTGATCTGAAGTAGCATCACCCTCGAGAGCCGGCTCAATTTCTTGCTAAAATTGAGTATCAGTAGCCGTCCCCTCATCTATCTCTTGCTGATTTTCTTGCCGATTATCTTGTTGATTATCTCCTTGGGGCATGTTGATGCTCTGACCCACTGATTCTCTACGAGGTGGCTGACTTTGTGCTGCTTGTTCTACCTGCAATCTCTCTCTCTGATCAGCGAACAATGATACCTCCTGCAAACTTGGAGAGTTTTCCCGAGATGGTGTATGCACGGACTCCTCAACTACCACAGGCTCGGGTCGAACTGGCTCCTTTCCTCTAGGCTCTGGAGTCAGATTACTCCGTCTCCTCTGATTAGTTGCCAGTAATCTGCCGTCTCTCATCAAATTGTAGGTAAGGGGAATTGACCTTCCCTTGAGTCCGCTGACGTGCCTCTCTACCCAACTCCGTGTAAATGTCAAGACTGGGATACAAAGTGTATCCAAGTCAGTGATCTCTGGCTCAGACCAATCTGGGAGTGGCAAAGGTGTATCTCTTACTGTCTCGTAGTCAGCCTATACTACGTTTATATCTTCCTCAATCTGATCTGGCACTGGGATGATCTCACACTCCCTGACCATCACCAACGATATCCGAGAGAACATCCTCTTTCTGACTTCGATCTCATCCACTGCACTAGCCCAAAAGTCTTCAATTTGCACCTTGTGCCTGAACTCTTTTGTCAATATCCACCTGATGTTTCTGTGGGGATTGTAGTAATGTCTGCTGGTGTGATAGGAAAGGTGGAAGAATTGGAGCTCCGCTTCTGCCTCCCTGGCTGCTTGCAACGATGGGCAGATTTCATCTGAATTCCCCATGGTAATTGGGAATCAGAGTCCACCTTTCTTCTTCTTCTTCTTAATCTTATCATAGGCAATCAATTGCCTAGATACTTCTAGCATCACTATCCTGTTTGTGGGATACCGAGGCAATCTGTATGGATAGGAGGAAAATCCTTGCAGCCTTATGTAGGTGAATTTTGGAAATTGGATAAACCAACATCCGAATTTCTCAATCATTTCTTATGCCTCCCTTGATATTCTGTGGTGGGTTCTCTGCTGCAGGGTCCTCGTGATATGCATTGTAAAGGCGTCATTGACCCTCTTGTAATTAGTTGTGCTTGTCAGATGCAACTGTGGACAAGCTTCATATATTTTAAACTGATGGGAACCGCATCCAATTGGTTCCTTGTAAGATATTCCCCTATATCTTGTCATGTGAGCCAGCATATAGACAAGGTAGGAGCCCATGTAAAATATCTTCGTTCTCCTCACGCCACGAAGCTGCTCATGTATGTTATCACTGATCATCAGTGCTCAATCCATGTAATCCTTTCCCTCCAACACCAAGTTGACAAAATAGAACATCCAAGGTTAAAAAATGAACGCTTGGGGGCAACCTCCAACTCTGCTCAGCATCATAATGAGATCACCAAACTCCTGTCTCAAGTCCTTTGAGACTATCTGCTTGGGCAATTTAGTGCGAGTTGGCTTGGGTTTAATCATCCACCTAGTGTTTATCAAATCAGCACACCGGTCTGTGGTGGATGAGTACATCTTTCTAGCTCTCTCTTTTGTCTTGTAGATCATCTTCTCATGAACTGGAATCCCGAATGCCTCTCCGATTGCCTCAGGGGTCAGGTTAGCCAGCACCTTGCCATCTGGTGAAGTGACTGTTCTCTGTTTTGCATTGTAGTGGTAGGCGCACTCCATGATGAGTTCTGGACACCGGATAGCTGGCGGAAAGTTGGCAGCTGCATACAATCCACTTCTGACAATATTGTGCGAAGTCACTGACGGGTGATGGCCTCCAGTCCCCAATATCCTTCTTCTGAATGCTTCCATGTTGAATGAGCCTAAGTTCGTGTCAGCTAGCCTGCCGAGCTTTGATGAAAATTTGGATTCTGGCAAGAATGACTTGCCCAATTTCTTGATCACAGCCTGTCTGGACTCGGTGTGGTTGTTTCTGCCTGTAGCTCTTCTGCTTGATTCGGCCATTCTGCAAAAAGGCAAGAGAGTCATTAGAAAACAAGATTTTATGAAACAATATATTGCTTTTGAGGGTGCCAGTAGATTTTTAAATAAAAAGGCTGCAACACTTTGTCACTTTCGGCTGCAAACCTCAACTACGCCTGTTTACTTCAATGTGTTAGAAGTTTCTTCTCTAGTTGCAGCAACACAATGCCAAATACTTGGAAATGTTTGCTTGCAGCAATTTTACTTTCAGCAAATCTGAAACTTCTCCCTTGAAGTTCGTACTTCTCCTTCTAACTTAGCAACTTTCAGCAACTTCAAATTTTCTTCTCAAGTCGTACTTCAGCATTCAGCAACTTCAACTTTTGCAAATTCGTACCTTCTCAGCAAATGCAGCAACTGGCAACTTGGGAATTCGTGCCTCTCAGCAACTGCAGCCTCAGCAAGTTAAGTTGCACTTCCTTCAGCAACTTCAACTTTTACAAATTTGCACTTCTCCTTCAGCTCTCTCACAATTTCGAACTTCTCAACAATTGCAATCTCTTCAAAAATTCGTACTTTCACTTAGCCAATATTTTTGCATTCAGCAACTGGTGAGAGGAATGAAGAGGATTTTAAAATCTTATAGCCTGGTCGAATTCCTGCAGAGGCTATACTTAGCAAATTTTCGAATTCATTTTCCCTCTCTTTTCTCCGTTGTAACACTTGTCATCTGAGGCATCTTCTAGAATTATGAATTCATCATCTCTGCACAGGCCTGCCTTGTCGCATTTGATTTTTTTAAAATATTAAATCGTTCACTTCCTTGAACAATTTCGGATTGTCTGGCTAAGTCATTTGATCTTGTCTTCGCTTTGGCAAAATTATCTAGTTCAAACCTATGGCGAAATCCTTCTCGTTCATTTGTTTGCCTTAGAGAAATTTCTCAATTTTGCCTTAGAAAATTTATTTAAAATAGGCGTTGGGAAAAATATCCATCGAAACGATGTGGACATGGCGTGGAGTAAGCTTGAATCACTTCTGAATGGCGAATGTTTAATACCCATAAGAGAAATCCTTCCAGAATCCATCGTTTTCATGTGTATCCGGACGAAGGGGTTCTTTTAATTTTTATTATTTAAAAATAATAAAAATGGCTAATGTTTATTTCTTCCCTTTTGGATGTCTTTCACTCCTGCAATTTCAATCTTCTCGATCCTGGCCAATTTTCTTGATTTTTTTCCTGAAGAATTTTCCTTCTGAAGATTTTTCTAACACTAGAAACTAGCATCATCCTCTAGGCGTATTCTTCATTTTCCCTTTAAAAAATGCCTTAGGAATTTAAATTTAATTATTTTACCCTTGAAGGGTGCATTTGGGCATGTCAACTTCCACTTCAATCATCTTCACGCTTTGGCAATTTTTGCTTTAGGAAAAAATCCTAGAAAATTTCATTTTAAATTACCCATGAGGGGCGTACTTCATCTTATGTATCAACCTTTGCCTTTACCCCTTAGGCATTGTCACGCCTAGAGGCTAACACCTTACCCTTTGCGATTTTTCATGTGTTAATTTCCACCTTAGGGCACATTTGCCATGGGCAGGAGGAATTCTCATGCCTTAGTATTTTCAAAATCATGCCACCCTTAGTGTTATTTTTCTCCCTTGGCGCATTTTACATGGTGACCCTTCACCTTCCTCTAGCGCATTCCTCATAGAGGACTTCTATTTTCAAGCGCACTTCACATGTTGAGGAGAAAACTTCCTTTACCCTTGGCGCTTTTTTCCTTTCACCTTCAATGCTTTTACCTTTACCTTGTAGAAGAGGAAGTATCTTGAGCGCATTTACCATATGTGAAAGACTTTCCACGCCTTGACTTGACTCTTCACCTCCCTCTGGCGCATATGGGCTAGTAGACTTCCATTTTATCCTTGAGCGCATTCATCACATGTGAAAAACTTTCCACGCCTAGGTGTCCCTTCACCTTCCTCAAGTGCATTTTGGCTATGTAGCTTCCTTGCCTTAGGCGCATTTTGCACGTGGACAAGGAATTCCGCCCCTTTCAAATGACTCTTCATCTCCTCTTGGCGCATTTGCTAGTGTGAGAGGGAAATCTCTTTGCCTTAGGCGCATATTGGCTTATGAGGAGGAAAATACTACGCCCATGGTGACTTTTCACCTCCCCTTGGCGCATTTAGCCTTGGCAACTTCCTTCCTTGAGCACATTTTACTAGCTGAGATGGAAAATCCACGCCTTAGGTGACCTTTCACCTTCCCTTGGCGCATACAAGCATGTAGACTTCCCTTTTGAGCGCATTTGAGGATGCCTTAGGAAATTTTGATGTCTCAGTGAATATTTCTCTGTCTTCGGGTGACCTTTCACCTTCCCTAGGCGCATATGGGGGTATGAGGAGGAAAATCTCTTGCCTTAGAAGAATTTCTATGCCTCTTGAAGGCGCATTTCACCTTTGCTCAAGGAAATCTCATACTTAGAACTTTTGAATCTTTCATTTCTCCTGGGTGTGTATGAGGGTGTGTGCCTGTCAGCTATCATTTATGAATTTCCAACGCCCTAACCCTGTTCCGGCTTTCTATTTTTAGTAAATTTGGAGAAATTAGGGTTTCATTGATTTTCACCCTGTTCTGAACTGGATTTGGTGTTGCCATCCTGTTCACATCTTATCCGGCACAATATATGCTATTTTTAGCCATTCGCTATTTTTAGCAAAACCTAGAATTGATCAATTTCCGTATCTCTGTTTGCTTTGAAATTTGCTCCAATTGCTTTTGATGCTGTGAGATACCTGTTCATACTTGCTTCTGGTGGTGACGCGCTATTTTTAGCCACCTGCTATTTATGGTAAGTTTCAAAGTTGCCTGTCTTCGGTAGCTTTGTTCGACCTGAAACTTGCTATGTCTGCTCTGGATAACTTGAGTGCTCTGTTCATACCGACTTCCGGCGCAAACCTGCTATTTATAGCCGTGTCCTGACTTACTAAAAATAGTAAGTCCTCCGATTTTGCTCAAAATTTTCCAGTAGGTAGCCCGAAGGATGCCAATCATGGTGGCGTGCCTCGTTCTGACATTTCTGCATTTCGCTTCATCTATTTTTAGACATGGCAGGGAAACCCTAATCTGACTTGCATGTGTTCCCGACTGCCCTTGGCTGCTCTGATTTCTACTGCTTGTCGTGCTGGAATGAAGTGCTAGGTAGCTGCTGGATTGGAGCTGCTATTTATAGTAAGTGTCCAGAAAGTGGTCCATCGGATGTCGGACGAGTTTGCATGTCACAGTGCCCGTGGGATCTCAAAAAACCCAGAAAAACCCAGAAAACTGGTCAAAGTTCCGACACTGGCTAAAAATAGTAAGTCCCTGAAAACTGATCCGATCCACTTGCATGTCATATCACTGCGAAGCTCTCGCGAAACCCAGATGGAATATTCGGACATGCATTGAAAATTCTTGCATGCAAACCCTAAAAATAGCCTCGGAAGGCTGACCTCTGAAAGTCACCATCTCAGCTTGCATGTTATATCATCGTGAAGGTCTTGGAAAACCCAGATCAATTCTCCTGTCGTTCACCGGAGAATTGCTTGTCTAAACCCTGAAATAGCCTCCGAAGGCTGAACTGCTAAAAATAGCCAATTGTCTAAATCTGTTCAAATTTCATATGTAGGCACTCTGAAGTTGCCTGATTGTGCTGAAGTAGTTAGAATCCCGAAATCCTGAGGAACAAGCCTCAAATTAGGCACTTACTAAAAATAGTAAGTGGTTGGATTTCAGTGAGATTTCAGGGGGATTCTGCCTTGAGCTTTCTGAATGTGTTGTTGCACTTAGATTTCACTTGAGTAACTCAATCTTGACCTCAAACGGGTCTAAAGGATAGAAACCTTAAATTTGTCAATTACTTCAATTGAGGTCAAACGGGACATCCCCGGAAGGACAAAAGACCAGAGACAGAGAGAACCAAAGCCAAAAGACCAGAATGGAGCAAAAATTAGGGGGTCCCCATCTTGGATGGGGTGATGTGTGAAAAGGTCACAACACGTACGACTTCCTGTTTTCGGCGTATGACTTTCCTCTCACTGTGGCGTACGGACCTATGGCTCCTATTTGTCGTACGAGCTCTGTACGGACTTGTATTCTCCTTCTGGCGTACCAGTTTCTCCCTCTCCTCCGTCTCTTTTCTTCTCTCTGCATTTTTAACATTTTCTAATTTCTCTACTTTATTTTTCCCTTTTTTTGGCTCCAACACAATTTTTCTATCTCGTACCTGTTCGAATTTGTGGGCTAGTGTAACATCTGGTTTTGATGTTCCTTCTTTGTACTCTCCATACTTGGCCAGAAGTGTCTGGCTGGACATGCCTTGTTTCTCTTCTTCCTTGATTTCCCCGATCTGTAGCATGTTACACTCTCGGTGGAACACTTCATAGTCTTCCATCTGCCAATGAAATAAGCCATTCAGTGAGCTTGTCTCATCCTCCGAATAACTCTCAAGTTCCAGTACGCCCTCAGCGTTCGATTCCATCGTCTTCCTTCCTTCGTCAACATATGATTCCCCTTCGTCCAATTCTGATCCGGAGGAAGCCAATTCTTCGCTCACGGCCTGGTTCTTCAAGTCAATGACGTACTTCTGCCCGTTGTTCTCAATTGAGAGTGTGTTTCTCTTCCAATTATGATTTGCCTTGGCGGCTATCAACCATCCTCTCCCAAGTAGTGCATCATATGCTTTTCTCTCTAATGGGATGACAACAAAATTTAGCAAAAATTGTTGTGTCCCGATCATCACCTTCTGCGCCATCAGCATCCCCAACGGCTTGATACCATGCTGATCGGCACCGACGAGTTGGAATGTCAGTGGCCATAGCGTAGGTTTCCCCAATCTCTTCCATATGTCTTCAGGTAGTACGTTGACTCCTGATCCTCTGTCGATGATAGTATTTGTCAAGATATTCCCTCCGATCTCCATCTGCACAATCGCCGGCATCTTCTCGATGTTCGCCATGAGTAGTATGGGATCAATGGTTTGTTCACCGTACGGTGGTGAATCTGGTACTAATTCTTGCCTTCGGTCCTCCACTCGCAATTGCTTGACATCCCCAAGGACGTTTGTCATTGCCAGTCCCAATTGCGGAAACGTCTGGAGAAGGTCAGTTACTTTGATCGGTATGGTGGTCTGCAGTACCTGCCGTACAATTTTCATTTCCGCCTCCAACCGCTGAGAGGTCTTTGGCTTCTCCAGAGATATTTTGTTCTCCTTCGCCATAGCCAATTCCACTTCAGCTTTTGCTTCCTTCATCCTTTGTTTTTCCGTATGTGGATCTGGGTAGGTTGCCTTCTTTGCTTGCGCTTTGGTGATCGTCAGTACCTCTTGTTCTTCTACTTCCAGCATATGGATACCCTTCTGCTTGGGGCATTCACTATCTTCATGGTCGCCTGGTCCACACCACTTACACAATCTTCCTCTCGAACCTTGGCCGTTCTGGCAATCCTTGGTGAAGTGACCCCATTTGTTGCACTTTCGGCATTGGATCATGGGTCGTCCTTTATTGTCATATTGTATTCTGTTCCTCATACTCCTATTGCTCTGGTAACCTCCAGGGGATGCATTGCTATTGTACTGGGGCTTTGGTGGTGTGTTTGGCGGTGTCGACAGTTCTCCTTGAGCGAAGAGTACTTGTGCACTTTTGGCTTTTAAATTGTATGGGCATTCCTTGACGGAATGTCCCATCACTTGGCAGATATCGCAGAATAACTTCTTCGGACAGTTCGCCTTCATGTGACCTTCCCCATTACAATCTGTACACCATAGTTCTTGTGCTTCCCTAGATCCTTCTTTGTCTGCTTTTAGCTCCTTCATCATCCTCAGCATGTCGCGACGGAGTGCTTGCACGGTTTTTGATTCATCCTCTCTCTCCCCCGCGCTTTCTTCCTCATCATGCTTCTTCCTTCTAGAGGATGTTTTGTTCTCGCTTTCAATATCCATTGCACGGTTGTATGCTTCCATGTACGAAGAGGGAGGTACTACCTTCATGTTCTTGCATAGCGAGGGCAACAGCCCTTCGATAAACCATCTCTTTTTTAAACCATTTGTCGGCTGTGATTCTAGTTTCCCCAGCAGGTCTTTTAATTTCCGGTTGTAAGTTCGTACGCTTTCATTTTTCCCTTGTTTGGTGTTGTAAATCTCGGCCACAATTTCACTATCGTCCCTCAACAGTTTGAATTCGTCTTGAAATGCCTGCTTCAACACCCTCCATGAAGCTTTTTGTGTTCGGTCCAACTCCGAGTACTAGTCAATGGCACTGTCTCAAAGTGTCGCCGGAAATGCTTTCAACCAGTTATCCTGGTCGTCTTCTCTGCTCGCTATCCAAATTGTCTCACACGTTTTATAGTGTCGTACTGGATCCTCTGACCCATTCCCCGTAAACTTCGGCAACTTTTGCTGTTTTGGAGTCACCATCTTGCCCCGCTGTCCTCCCCGTGTATTGCACCTCACTGGACTGGTTTCGGTACGTTCCGGTGCGTCACTTGCACTCTCGGCCACATACAAGTCACCCTTTTGTCCCCTGTCAGCGTCCTCTACACCTTGGGTTTCCTGGGTCCCACTCCGGTGCTCCCTCTGCCAAGGGGTCTTGGGCTCAGATCTCCCTGTCCTCAGCCCTTCGTCGTTGTCCGATATGGACAACTCCCGAAAGAGTTGGATATTGTTCTCAAGTTCACCACTCAAGTCTTCCTCATTTTCTTGGTTTTTATGTTTTTCTACGTACAGGGTGATGAATGGTTCCTTGTCCTTCTCTTCCACAGAGTGCTGATGTGCTTTACTAAATCTCAGCCGCCAGTTTTCTTGCTCTTGTATTCTTAATGATCGCCGAATTCTTTCCTCCTCCGCTTCGTGCCCGAATGGTACTCGGTTTTGTCCTTGTTCGGCCGTACGGGCATTTACAGGTCTTTCACGCGATCATTGTTGGTTGCCAGGGGTACGTCTCCGACTAGTATCCCTTTCTTCCTCTTCCCGTTTGGTTCGTTCCTCGTACCGCTGCAAGATTTGCTGCCTTCGGCGTTCTTGTTCCTCCTCCGCCCGAAGTTCTTGTAGGATGATGGAGTGACGGGCCAACAATCTTGGCATGCAATGGAGAAGATGATCAACCTCGTCGTTTACTTCGAGGCGATCCCAAATAACTGCCTCAGGGACTTCTCGTCGGAGGGCTTGCCTCCGTACGTGGTCTCATAGGGATATGTTCCAGAGATTTGTCAAATCCCGTGTCAAGTCGTCCTCTCTTTCTTCATTCGTTACTATGGGTTCGTCCTCTGGTCTGCTTAGGCAACGGCACCAAATGTTTACCTCGCGGAGTGTTTCTATCAACGTACTACTTACACAGGAAGTAAACTGAACTAGAAGCAATATATAGATAGAATAACATAATAAGGTTGAATCATGAACACTTCCATTCATTCATTGCAAGTATCAACATATACAATCTGACTGTCATAGTATTATTAATTCCACACATCACCCCCATCCGACTACGCTAAGGCCTAAGGCCGACTACGCTAAGGCCGACTACGCTAAGACCGACTACGCTAAGGCCTTATGTCGGCTTACAGCTCCTTTCTTATAGACAAATTACAATTGTAAAGTGGCTGCTAAGAGCTTAGATGAGGGTGAAAGCCCTAGGGTTTTTGCTGAGGTGGAGGTGGAGGGTCTGATCCAAATAGATATCCCTGATTCCATTATTGCAAAGTCATCAGATTGGTTTCAGAATTCGCTTGTTGTGAGATTCTATGCCAATCATCCCAACATTGATACTGTCAGAAGATGGATGTTCCAGATTTGGAAACTAAGAGGCCATGTAAAGGTAGCTGCTATGTTGAAGAATTTTTTCCTTTTTTCATTTTCCAATCTAGAAGATTGCTCAAGGACTCTTCTTGGAAGGTCCTTGGTTTCTACAGAAGAATGGCCTTTGCCTTAAAAATTGGTCTTCGCGCTTTAACCCATTGAACAAAGAAAATCATCATGTTCCTTGTTTGGGTTAGACTACTAGGACTGCCTTTGGAACTTTGGGACGAAGAGGTTTTTATGCATATTGCCAACTCATTTGGGCAGTATTGTGTTTCTGATTCAGTATCCAAATTCAAGAAGCATTTGTTGTGTGCTAGATTTTGTGTGATTATGGAGAAAAACAAGGTGCTCCCTACTTGGATTACCTTATCTTCCAAATATGACAAATGGATGCAGCAGTTTGAATTTGAAGACTCTTCAGTTGTTTGTCATTGTTGTTGTAAAGTGGGCCATGCTACTGCTAGTTGCTCGAATAACAAGAATTGTTTTTGGAGGAAAAACGAGCAAATGCTTACTACTATTGAGGAATCCATTACAACCATTGAGGAGGCACATAAGGAAGATAATTGGGGGAACTCTCCTAAAGATTGCATAATGTGGGATACCTCTTTTAAGGCTTCAGGATTGGATGAGGGTTTTGCATGTGATCTTATGAATTTTCCTTGTTCTAAAAACAGAAGTTTAGGGGAGAAGGATCCTTGCACAATGGTAAAGCAAAAATTGTAGGAACAATTTTTCAAACCACCCTGACTTTAGGTTGGTAGTTTGCATTGTTAATAAGGTTTTGTTTTGTCCTGTCCTTTGTTGAGTCATTGCTGTTCTGCTTGGCTCTCTTTTGTTGTCTTGCTGTGCTCAATGATTATCTCATCTTTTTGTGCAAGGGTCTCAACCCTTTCAAAATCCCTGCTTACCTTAATCAAAATAAACAAAGGTAAGAAGAAAAAAACAGTGGACACAAAGCAATTAGAAAAATGTGTACTCACTAATAGATTTTGACAAAAGTGGAGGATTCTGTTTTGACTAAAGGGAAGGCTACCCATAATAAAGACAAGGAAATTAAAGGAGTCGGCAATGTCCAAAGGGAGGAGAAAACAGAATAACAGCCCTATGGTAAGAGTAAAGACTTGAATCCCAATATAAAAGCTTTTCTATTTGAGGTAGACTATGCTGATAATCAAGAAGCTAGAGGGGAGGGAAAGATTTCCATTAAAGACCTATTAAGCAAAGTGGACTCTCCTGAGAAGGATTATGACATTCAAAATAGTATTCTTAAATGGTTTATGAATGAAAAAGAAAGACTGAAAGTTAAAACGAATCATTTTCATCAATAGATCAACAGGGACCAGCCCCAAAAGGAGGCTTGTGTTAAGTTCAAAGAGAAGTAGTAGAGTATGTAAAAGGATGTATGTTAAATAAGAAGGGTACTGGAAGTGCTTCAATCTAGGATGGACGGGATTGAAAGTAAATAAGAAGCCTTGAATGTCTCACTCAGTCAGATCATTCAATTGAGTAGGGCTACTATCAAGAACCCCGTTGCAGCAGTATTATGCTTGAGGAAAATATGCTAAAGAGGAAAGTGAATTGTCTAGAAATTGACCCAATTAAAAGGACTGGAAGCAAAATGAAGCAGAAGGAGAATTCTGTGGTTGATCTGGATAGTAAGATAATGAAGGATCATTTGGAGTTTTCGAGGGAGGGGTGGATTGCAGTGAACTCTTTGAAGGATCTTTCTTCTTCTCACACGTAATTCTTGTGGTCTTTGCTGTCTTCCTGTTGTTTGTCTTCTTATGCATTTTTGGTGGTCTGAAGCTTTTATCTTAAGTATATACGTTGTTGTTGTTTATCTTCTAATCACTGTAAAAATGTTTGGGCCCTTTCCAAAACCCACTTTAACTCTACTAAAAACAAAAATGATAAAAGATTTATAAGTAAAAATATAAAAAGATTTTGATAAATAAACGTTAAAAAAGGGTTCATGGGGAGCAATTACAAAAGTGGATAAGCATTTACATGTATCATATGAGCTAATTGCTGAAATTAGAATTGAAATTTTGTTATAATTCTAGTATTCCACAACCAAACATAATCAGAAGATTTATGGAATTGAAATTTGATATAGAACCTAAATCCGGAAAGGAAAAGTTTTAAGGGGTTGTGACCTAATGGTAATGGTTACATTCTAAGAGCACGAGCCAGTTTCATATCCCTCTATCCGCATTAATGAAGCAATAACTCTAAAGGAAGTGTAGCAAGTGGTGTAAGGAATATATGGTACGTATGAGCAAGGTTAAGTGGTACAGCGGAGCATAATCCGTGTTCACAAAACCCAACAATGTGGTTCAAGATTGCACCACGCAAAACGTGCCCTTTTAAAGATGGGCAGGAACCTCACCCAAAATTAGCACCAATTTTTTTAAAAATTAATATAATCGTTACTTTCAAGCGAGTCTTCAGGGGTCATCTACCTAGTATTCAAGTTTACGGACATTTTGGGTATATCTGCGGAACCCGTCATCAGAGTTAAGAAAGAGGTAAGCACTACTTGCAGAAGCCTCACTTGAAGCAGCACACTGCGAAAAAGACAACTCTGAAACAAAAGGATCATAATCTCTTTTAATATTAAAAAAATGGTATCAGAACAATTCACGAAACATGTCTTCACATCTGAGTTCTTGGGTTGAGACAAACCTCAGGAAGAGATAAAATGGGAATAGTATGCCCCGTCTCATCCTTGTCTTGCATCCCTAAAACATGATGTTCAATACTATTATCTTCTGCAAAAGTGAAGGCATATGCAGCATGGGAAGAGCATTTATCATACTGAATTAAAATTGTAAAATTCAAACAAATAACATATGGCATAACTGGTCGCAATTGCGAGGAATCAATAATAGATACAACTTACCTGCTGTAGGTCCTGCTGCATCTGCTTTATTACCACGGACAGCTGCAGGGAAATGATTGATCTTTCTTGAACGAAAGGCATTTAATAAATTGGTTTTCTTCGGAGATCCAATTAGCTGTTCTTTCCTTTTAGTTTTCCTCAATAAGCTTTTCCATGAACCAGCTTCACCAATCCGACTGTAGGTGATCAGACCGGGCAGAGCCCGTTCTTGGCAACCCACACCAACAAATAGAAATCTAGCCATGATCGAAACCACCAAGAAACCGAAGATAAACAGAAAATGAACAAATTAAAGCTGGTTGCAAATATTACAACATCGGCCGCTCAGATTTATCTCAGATAAAGAACCGTCTTGTATATTAAGGCAGTGATCATTGTGGATTCCATTTCCATTTCAAGAAATTCGTTCAATTGTGCGTGTATATACATAGACATATATGAATTGGATGTTGGCATTTTCGACATTGTCAACGCTAAATCTTGTTTTAAAAACGGCCAGTTATGTGAGCCACGTGAATCCTCCAGCGAAGAGACAAAACCCACCTCGGAAACACAAATAAAAGAATGGAATTACGTAAAGTGTATGGTGCAGTGTAGATACACTACAAGCTCAAATTCTGGAATGTAAAATATCAATCTCTGGTTTATTTACGTTTGTGCAGAGAATACATGTTCTAGTATAATTAATTGATATTAATTAACATTAATAAATTTATTTATAATAGTTATTAATATTAGGGTTTACATTAATTAATTTTGTGCTTCTAAAAATTATACATAGTTATTTTAATTGGTGATGGTTAATAGATTATGCACTTTCTCAAAATTCGAGTTTTTATCTGTATTATTCAAATTAAATGTATATCAATATTTTATTAGGTACATCACTCTCTTCTTATAAATAACTTGGTTTGAAGTGAATTTACATGGGATATGCTTTTAACCAAAAAGCAAGAAAAGCAAAATATCAAATTCTTCTATTTTGTTTTCATAAAATTGAACTCAATAGATAAATTGCAATCATAGAAGTGCATAGCACACAAATTACTTTGCATCTCATGAAATGTAAGCTAAAATCTTATAACCAGAAATGATATACTGAAATTGAAATGGATCAAACCAATTATGAAAATTATGCACTCACAAGGAAATGCAATAACTTCATAAATAACCATCAAATATAGGTCTTTTCAACTTCAATAAAACATAAAAATCATATAAAATATTTGAGTAAAAAAATAATATTGTTGAGGTGGAATATTTTCGCTAACTCCTCCAGATGATTGGGCAGTTGATATGACATCTTTGGCTTGGTAGGCATAAAATGCCTTTACTATGGGTGGCATGTCATCGTGTTGAGGGATGATTACATTTTTAGTTCGTAATTTCCACAGAGCCTTGTTAGCTCTTGTTGCCTCAATTTTCCTTGAGTACATCGTTGCAAGTCTAGACCGAACTAGAAAAATGCCAATTCAATGCCATTGAGCCTCCTCATGCTTTCCATGTTGAATTTTTGTTTGTCACAGAGGCTCTCAACTATTCCTTCAACTCTTCACTTCAGTGTCTCCTCATCTTCATCGTTAGGATTCCCCTCTTTTTTGACATGAATGTTGATTCCCAAAAGATTTTTCTGAATCGCAACCCTCATTGTATTACACTCATTAAGTGTCTTGCCTTGTTCCAATACATTTTGTTTCAGAAAAAAAAAGATCCATTCGATGCTCCTTTTCCACATAACACATCTATTATCATCTGTGCTTGCAAAAACTTGTTCAGTTGCCAATTTGTCCATTCCTATTGCGAGCATCTCCTTGAAATCATTATCAATTTTCATGCAAATTGATTCTTCATATTTGGTAGTGGCAATTTCTTTGTCAACTTCTTTAGTAACCTTTCCATACGCTTTATAGCCTTGCATCTTATTCACCATTTCCTTTCCTATGGAAGATGTCATAACAAATGTGGCACTAGCCTGACTAATTGGTTGGGGAGCCAAATCTAATACAAAATTCAAGCAATCAATCAAAATCTTCACCTGATGTTTCAACTCATCTTTACTTTTTTTATCCTTGGCCATTCTTTCTACTAACCTAGTATTTGTTACTTAAAAATTGTGCACATCTCCATCCCTAGATGAAGGTCCTAAATTAACTCTAGTGATATTGAAATCACTAGTAGTTGCTTGTCCTACTTCTTTTTTCACCTAGGGGTGTGCTACTTCTTCGTACATATTCCTAGTACTATCATATTCCAAAAACCTAGATGTAGTCTTTATTTTCTTGTGCTTAGGAGTTCTTTGAATTAATTGACCCACAAAATCTTTCTCAAAAAGATTAAGTTGAACTATTTTTCTTTTCTTGGATAGAGTCTACTCTAACCATAAAGTGGAAGTGGGTGTAGCCATAGATTTAAAACTAGGAGAAGTGAATTGCAAGACTCTCCTAAGAGGGGGAGCATAATAAGTTCTCTTTTCAGGAGAATAGGGTGGAGTAGGACCTACCCTAGGAGAATTTGGTGGTTCATTTAGAGGAGGAGAAGAAGGAACACTTACCTATGAAGGGGAAGATGAGACATTGACTGTTTCTTCTTCCTATGCAACCTAATTATCTTTGTATGTTTGTGTTTGTTCTAGAGCATCTTTTCCAAAAGTCCTCTCTAGAAAACCTTTCTTTGGGGGTTCCCCATCACCATCTCCTTGTCTTCCTGATGTCATTTTTTGAGCAGACGATGATTATTTACTAGATGATGAAGGCACTTGGCTGCTCTCTCCTTGATGTTGAGTGCCTTGAGAGTTAGGAGGTGGGGAATTCTATTTCTTTGCAATCTTCCTTGCTACCCAACCCTATGTTATCCTAAGCACTAGTGTACTTTTTGCATCAATAGTTTCTAAGTCCTTAATACTCCAATCTATAAAAATAATTGGCTAAGTTTTTATCTGATTAACATAGATTGGGTCTAATAGATTAGACTCAATATCATCCAAGCATTGGATATCCAAATTTAATCTAAATGTTACTATCTTCCTTAAAGTTAATTACATCCAAATTCTTTTGTGGACCTCATATTCATCTGCACAATTTGCCCAATAGTCTTCTAGATGTGTGATATGATGAAAAATAAACCCTAGTTGCATTTACTTTTAACAAGATTCTTACTATAAAAAAAACCTCCTTTCATAGATCTGCATTGTATATCTCGCTAAGTCCCTCTCAATATTAAGGGCATCAAACATGGAATTACAAGAATAATAACCAAGGCCAATGGGAAATTGAACACCTACCTTTTTCTTTTCTTGGCACCTTTTGTTCACCTTTGGAATTTGTTTGCACACTTCAATTAAGAAAAAAATATCTTTCATATATTTGGCTAGTTTTTAAAGGATTCCATCAAAATCCCCAACCCTAATGTAATTGAACCTTTGGAATTGAATGAAATGGCTACCATAGGTGTTAATCAATTGTGCATCTTTAGGAGATATCATCTAACCTAGATATCCCCTTGTATCTCTCTTACCATCCTTATGATAAACACATCGTTCACCCTCCTAAAATACATGTAGCTCCTCTTTAACTAGAGCTTATCATAATAATCATAAATACGAACATCCTAATCTTGGACTTCAGTCAGTCTCAAGCCTGGTCATGGTCTTGTACAAGAAATATCATAGAACAAGTAGGAAGACATGTAAATAACTTGTTGAGAGGAAAGTGAATAATCATTGATGCACCTAATCACATATAAGTTGAGCCCAATCCAAATACTACTCACCATGAATGGCTATTTTTATGAAGAAATACATCCAATCTTTCAAAATCATGGGCTCTTTCATTACCTCTCAACCTATGTAATAGCACAATTATATATAAAAAAACATTTGCAAAGTGGATTTTGTGCAACTTCTTGAGAGATAGGGATTTACCCCCTTTTGGTGTAGCAACCCACTCTTGGGCCCAGCAAAATTATTTTACTATCCTTTTTTCTTGAAAAAGATGATAAGAAAAAGTGAAATCAATCTGCATATGCCTCTCTCTTTGGTATTTTCAGACACATAAAGTGAAGGTATCTTTGTTGATTTTTACCACCAACATATTGTCATTTGTTTTGACCTCTCTAGCATTGGGGTCATAGTGATTGATATATTCCAAAACTAAATCAGTACATTGTATAACCATTGGAAATGTTGCTACTTGTAATAGCCCACTTTCAATTAGATGTTAAGTAATTAGGGGCATGTCTTCTTTCTCAATCCTTTCCCATAATTCATCTAAGTTAATATGCCCTAATTTTGGGTCCCCAATTTTCAATAATGTTCTTGATAGGCCGACCAAATTTTTGTAGCCTAGATACTTAAACTTCATGATGAACATAATTCAAGTGAGTGTGGACATAATTCATGCTAAAAAATAGTTAAATTCACTTATGTGAGTTGTCTAAACAATGCCAGACTCTCCAAATTTATTAGAGTTTCCCCCAGTTTGTTCTATGACAAGTTAAGGATTAAGATGAGAACCACTATACCTCTCAGGTGTTGCAAGAATTGGTACTCAGATTCCTTTATAATTTTATCTTCCATCACCTGTGAAATCTACTTCCAAATTTTCATTAAAATGAATTCTTTTGGCAACATAATTCCTATATAGGTGCCAACAATTAATGTTTAAAAGTAGTAGATGAACATTAATGATACCCTTAATAATTGATACATGTAAGCTTTCCCATCTTGCACCAATCTCTGACATTTTGAAATTTTAAGCGAGAATAGCTATGTGAGCTTTTTGAAGAATTGATTGGTTTGGACAACCTTGTTGGATTCCAAAAAAGGTTTTGAAACCTTCTTCATCGTCCAAAAGTCTTTATTAAAACATCTTTCAAAGAACTTGACCTTTACAACATGAATTATTTCAGTTATAGTCATTGTTTCAACAACATTGTTGAGACCCAACATAGGTTTCAAAACCTACATAAAGTTTTGAAATGTTCACTCTAACTTCAATTTGCTTAAGACTTTTGAAATGCCACCTTTTGAGAATGAAATTTTACTTTACAAAGCTAGGAACAATATATAATTGGATAAAATGAAGGTTTTCAAAACCTTGTTGAATTTGACAAAGGTTTTGAAACCTTTAGAAGTTTTTGAAACTCCAAAATTTAGCCAAGTACTCAACTATTCTCTTTTAACGTCGGTATATGTCTAGGTTGTGATAACCATTTTGAGCACCAACATAGTTTCAGGGACCTTTGCATAAGCTAAACGAGGGGCAATATTAGGCTTTGACATGAAAGTGATAGGAAGAAACAAGGTTCTGACAACCAAGGTAGAACTCGATGAGGTTCCAAGAACCAAGGTAAAAGCCGATATTTTGTAATAGGGCCCATTTTCAAATGTTTACATAGTTTTTGAAAGGACACTCAAAACTATGGTAACACTTGGCAAGTTCATTGTTTAAATATAAGGTCCCAAATTCCATATCAAAAATGTTTGTTGTAAAAGACATGTCTTAAAGAGGACATTTTAGATCCCTAACCTATAACAGAAAATTGTGACATACAATGTTTGAAATTATTTGTACCAATAATTAACATTTTATATCCAAATATTATCTAGACAAACATTCATATCATTCTTCTTGTCAAATTTTAAATTATCTATTTCATCAAGCTTACATAATAAAGATATTTTATATATGTATTATTGGAAAAACCTAACTGTGAACTTGATATTGACATAGCTCACTATTTTCTTTTCTTTTGTATTTAACAAAGGAATTAAAAAAGTGAAAGCTACTAATAGCTAGCTGAAAGGAAAAACTATACAACTCAACGACTAGGATAGCAAGAGAGATACAATAAATTAATTACATAAATTTTATAACAATTTTACATTGACAAAGTTTGTTATCGTTTCAAAATTGTACAATGTGTTCCTTGATTTTTTGAATCAAATCCATTACCTTAACATAACTTTGAGTTGCAAAAGAAGAAAAATCGCTTGAAGAAATATGTCAAAGTAAAGCCTTAGAGTACCAGTTGCCTAATGGTAGTTGTTAGAAAACACAATAACACATCTATTTTTCTATATATGATTTAAAATGACTTGCCTAGTTGAATCAACAATCACATCATTATGCTATGACCAAAACCAAAAAATAACTTCTTTCTAATTCAACTCATGATTAAAAAATCATAGAGAAGTTTCTAAACATAATAGACCATTGATTCTTAACAAATATACAATCCTAGAAGATATGTTTCATAATTTTAACACATTGGAAAAAAGGATAGTTAACTTTTTAGACCAAGTAATACATTTCAATTTATCCCCAAGAGGTAGCTTGCAATGTAGTATTTTCCAAGCGAACACTTGTGTATCTTGAAATTAACTTTATATTTTATATTTAAGTACTCATTTTGGTCTAAATTTTGGAGCTAAATTTGTACTTCCCTTTATGATTTAGACAAGGAGTAAGAGGCTAGCTAGGAAGGATCTGAATATAAACCTTCTTTAAAGGAAGTTGATTGAAATGAATAAAAAGGCAACCCTTTTCAATCCTTAAAAAAGTTGCATTCCCTTGAGTATGTAATTTCATAGAAAGATCAAGAGGAAATAATGATTGCGCAAAAATTAGAAAATATTTATATTTATTGTTCAACCCATAATGCTCTTTAATATTTTCTCATGAGGTCTGATCAAACATATTAAAATCCCAAATATCTCTATATTGTTGAACTGCTTTTAAAAAAAATAGGTCTAGTGGTTGATTATGATAATTGATAAGTTCATTCAACCAAATAGGCGTTGAAGCAAAATTGAAACCATGTTGCAAGGAAGAGTCATTCCATTTCAAAAATTTATAAACTTTTTGCTAAGCTTTCCATATAGAATGTAGAGGAAATGAAGCTTTGATTTAAAAAAAAAGAGATATGATCATTTTATCTAACTAGTTAACATCTTGCCACTTCATTTTAACTAAAGCCTCCATGACTCGATGATGAACTATAGGGGGGGTGCAGAAAGATGGGTAGCAATTTTGTGGCCAATTTACTCTTTCATCCCGAAATAGAAAAAACACGAGCGTGTTATAGTAAAATGCACTCGTGTTATGGCTTGGTAATGATTGAGCCTAGGATCGATCATTACCAAGCCATAATGCGAGCACGTTATAACACGATGGAATTATAACGCGCTTGCGTTATGGTTTAAATTTCAAAAAACATGTGCATTTTGAGCTCAAAAAATGTAAATTTTTTGAAATCAAAAAAACATTTCCAAAACGCAAGCACGTTATAATGCGCCCGCATTTTGGTCTGCATTGAAATTTTTTTCTTCTTTTTTCTTGTCTCTTTCTTCTTGTTATCTTTCAGGGAAACTATATACATGAAATAAATATTTAAGTATAAGTTGACATTTACATATGGAAATTTACTTTCTTATACTTTAATTTATATTTCATGTATATAGGCAGGATGTTTGAGAGTGGTTTCAGATCTCTAGGAGTTATAATGCAAATTCTAGTTTTTGGAAGATCTTAAAAAATTTAGACTTAGTCAAATTTCAGTAATTAGCATGTCAAATTTCAGTAATTAGGAGGTCAAATTTTAGTAGTTAGAAAGTTGTATCATCTTTCTCACTCACTCTCTCCTTCTCTCTAATCTCTATCTCTCCACCCCCTCCCTCTCTCCCTTCCTCTCTCCCTCTCTCTCACACCCCTCTATCTCCTCCCTACATCTACCTCCCTCCCTCCCCTCTCTACTTCTCTTTATCTCTTCTCTCTCTCTACATCTCCTTACCTCTCTACTTATCTTTCTCTCCTCTCTCTCTTTGTACCTACCTCTCCCTCCATCGCTTTGTATCTCACCTATGTCTCCCTCCCTACCTCTTTCCCTATCTACTCTCTCTCCTCTCCCTCCCTCTACCTACATCTCTCTCTCTCTCACTCTCTATCCCTCTCTATCCCTCTTTTCCCCCTCTTTCTCTCTAATTATCTCCTCTCTATCTCATAATTATCTCTCCCTCCCTCTCACTTTCTCCTCTCTATCTCACCACTCTCTCCATCTGTCTCTCTCTCTCACACACACAAACCTCTATCTCCCTCCCAAACATTCCTTCCCTCCTTCCCTCTCTACTTGTCTCTATCTCTCCTCTCCCAACCTCTCTCGACCTCACCCTCCCTCCCATTCTTTTTGTCTCTCCTCCCAATCTCTCTCACTATTGTCCATTTGTCTATCTCCCCTCTTTCTCTCTCAATTTCTCCTTTTCTCTGTCTCACTGTTCTCTCTCTCTTACACTCACACACATACCTTTATCTCCCTCCCTACCTCTCCCTCCCTCCCTCCCCTCTCTACTCTCTATCTCTCCTCTCTCTTTCCCTCTCTATACCTACCTCTCCTTCCATCACTCTCTCTCCATCCATCTCTATCTCACCTATGTCTCCTTCCCTACCTCTTTCCCTCTCTATTCTCTATCTCTCCTCTCCCTTCCTCTACATACCTCTCTCTCTATCTCTCCATCCCTCTCTTTCTCTCTCACTCTCTCCTTATCTCTATCTCACCACTATCTCTATCCCTACCTCTCACCCCCTCCTCTCTCTCCCACTTTCCCTCCTTCCCTCTCACTCCCTCCTCTCTAAATCACCATTCTCTCTCTATCCCACTTTCCCTCCTTCCCTCTCTCTATCTCACCTATCCCTTTCTACCTCTCCCTCCCTCCAACCTCCCTCTCTCTCTCTATCCCTCTTCCTCATTCTCTCCTTACCTTTCAACTCTCTATCTCACCATTCTCTCTCCATCTCACTCTCCCTCCTTCCCTCTCTCCCTCCTATCCCTCCCTCTCTCCTTCCCTCTCTACCTACCTCTCCCTCCACTACCTACCACTCTCTCTACCTCTCTCTCTCTCCCTCCCCCCACTTTCTCTCTTACTCCCTCCTTCCCTCTCTACTCTCTATCTCTCCCCCTTCCCTCTCTACTCTCTTTCTCTCTCTACTCTCTTTCTCTTTCTCTCTCTCCCCTCATTTTCTCTCCTCTCACTCTCTCTCCCTCTCACACACACTCACCTATATCTCCTCCTTTCCTCTCCCTCCACTCTCTACTTCTCTCTATCTATCATCTCTCTCTACATCTCCTTCCCTCTCTATTTATCTGTTTCTCCCTTCTCCCTCTCTTTACCCACCTCTCCCTCCATCACTCTATATCTCAACTGTGTCTCCTCCCTTCCTATTTCCCTCTCTACTCTCTATCTCTCTTCTCCCTCCCACTACCTCACTCTCTCTACCCCCCTCTCTCTCGCACACACACACACACTCACCTCTATCTCCCCCCTACATTTCCCTCCTCCCCTCTCTAATTCTCTCTATCTCTCCTCTGTCTACATATCCTTTCCTCTCTACCTATATTTATCTCCCCTCTCCCTTTGTTTGCCTACCTCCCCCTTCATCACTCTGTATCTCACCTATGTTTCCCTACCTACTTAGGGTTAAGGGATTAAGGGTTGAGGGTTGGGGGTATAATGTATAGGGTTGAGTGTAGAGGGTAGAGGGTAGAGGGTAGAGGGTAGAGGGTTTAAGGTTTGAGGGTTGAGGGTTTAAGGCTGAGGGTAGAGGGTATAGGGTTGAGGGTCCAATGTATAGGGTAGAGGGTATAGGGGTTGATGGATTAGGGTTTAAGGGTTGAGGGTTGTGGGTTGAGGGTTCAGGGATTAGGGTAGAGAGTTTACTTGAGTTTAAGGGTTTAAGGGTTGAGGGTAGAGGGTATTGGGTTGAGGGTAGATGGTTGAGGGTTGAGGGTTGAGGGTTGAGGGTTTAGGGTTTAAGGGTTAAGGGTTTAGGGTTGAGTGTTTAAGGGTTGAGGGTATAGGGTTGATGTATTAGGTTAGAGAGGGAGGGATGGAGGGAGGGAGCAAGGGACCTAACATACCTCACATTAAGCAAGGGATCAAGGGACCTAACATACCTCACATGAAGGAAGGGAGCAAGGGATCTAACATAACTCACATGAGAACAAAGCTGAGACTTTCCAACATAATCAGTAGGAGCATACACATTAGTAAATAGACAAGTTTCTCTAGAGTCCAAATTAGAAGTTGCCATGGAGATAGAAAAGTGGCTCAAAATCCACCAAAGGGGAACAACCTTCCTAGGATTCCAAAAGCAAGCCACACCACCAGAGTTACCATGAGCCCCAACACACTGACAAAGACCTCGAGCCTAGATGCTAGGAGTGAGCTACTCATCATATTATCCATCATCAGCTTAGTTTTTTTAAGGAAGACAATGTTAGGAAACTAAGAACCAATCAACCCACAAATAGTACCCTCACATTCTATGAGATAACTATCATTTATGGGGTTGGGAGAAGTAAGAATCAATGGTCTTCACCAACCCAAAATCCATAAGAGTTTCCCCCATAAGCTTCACCTTCTCTTGGTCCTTCTTGCAACCCACTTTGGACAATTTCTCTAGGGACCCCTTTTTAAGAGATATTTTCTACAAGCCCAAAGTAGGCACAAAACTGGACTATCTTTCCCAAAATCCAAAGACACCTTCATCTAAGAGGGAATTGGCTCCCCCAAAGCATCCCCAACATTTAGGGCCAAAACCCCATATGACGCTAGAGCATATTGAACCTAGGAGGATAAGACTGTTCACACTTGGTCCTCCACACTCCTACGTGAGGCAAAATTTGTACAACACTCTCATTAACATTTGACACAACCTTGCCCAAAGACACAACACCAAAAGGTAGCCCAATAGAAAACCCCTCCTCTTGAAATAGGCCCTCCAAAGCATCAAAATGATTGTAGATCCCATCTGATTGCCTCTCCCTAAGGGTTCTCTTTTGATCTATTCCCTTGTTGCGAGGATCAACTTGAATAAAACCTTCCTTGTTAGAAATATCTCCAACCAAAGCAGCCTTCTCTTTATCATTCTTAAGATTAGAACCAAGATTAGCATTAGTAGTAGTACACATATGATTGAATCGATGATGTTTCCTTTGTAGGGTCCCATACTCATGACAAAGCTGACATCTAAATGTGAGGGTTTCATAGTCAAGGTCTATTGAATCCAAGAAGAAGATCCATAGAAAATCTCCATAGCATTTGGGAAAGGGTTATTTAAATCAATTTCTACACATATAAGAGCATATGAAATTACCTTTCGATCCTGGGTTTGTTGTGTAGAGCCAATCGGTTTGCCAAGTAAAAGGGATATGGACCACCTTTAAAAGATTTGTTCCTGTCCACCATGCATGTAAACACAACCAAAAAGTAGTTGTTTGTAGCCAAAATTAATTCCATATGTCCTTTAGGGTTTCAAATTATTTGATTCCAAGATTCCAAAGCTGGCAAGAAAAGACAAAGACCCATTAAATTACAATTCAATGCATGCTTGCAAGAGATATTCAAACATCTTCCGAGAAAAAGTCTTGTAGAATCCTCAAAACTGGCGTCTCTTGGCTTCTTTCCAAACACTCATTAATTTTCTTAATTATGTGCATGTCATTTCCTAAAGAGGAACCCACACCCACTGACAATTTTCTTAGATGCTCCAAAGACTTTGCATGCAAAGAAGACGAAGGATCCACCATATCTAAGTCTCCAAATAACAACACAATAGGAGATTCACCTTGATTTTCAATCACAAAAATGGAAAAAAGACCCGAGAAGCACAAGCCCCCAACACTGCACACCAAAACTAACACCTCAAGCAAAACCAAGGACAATACACAACCACGAAACCAAACGCCTTGTGCAGGAAAGAGAAGGAGCTAGAAGAATGAACATAGCCAAGAATAATACAAAAGAAAAACCCCAACACCTAGCCAGAAAGCCTCCCTAAGCATAAACGCCTCCCTTCCTAGGAAAAACCAAAATAGATGAGCCCCCACACACTAGAAATCTTCATAGCAATCAATGAAGACACGACTAGGGTTTCCCCTAGTTTGTGTAGGAAACAAGCACCGCCATCGTTCAAGAAAAAATACTATTCATTTCTATTTAATTTGTAATGCCCCAAGACACACATCTAGGACAATAATTGATCAAACAATTTTTTTTAAAACAACAAAGATACAACAACCAAGTGTTGTATTGCACAACAACGAGCATCATAACAAACACAACGACACAAGGACTCTAACAACAAGAAAATTTCACCCTTACTACAAGCAAAGTGGCACCAACATAAGGATTACTTTAATCATGGGATGAATTCATTACAATAGACCTATGAGAGAGTGAAGTGACACCCTAAACGATAGTCGAGTACTAGTGCATGATCACATTCAAAAATACATACACAAATGAGATGAGGGAAACGTCAACCTTGAATCCCCATTAACATGCATTTACAAGCTCTCACATTGCCAATGGAAACCTACACAATGGTGAGACAACTAGGAGATACCACATCTCAACTAGATAGCATGACCATTGAGTTTATAATACTAAATTCACAAACCAACTACCAAGAGTGGTAAAATCTAATAAGGAGCCTCTAAAATAAGGGTTAGACCCCTACAAGACAAGAAAACCCTAGGAGATACAAGCCTCCCACCAAACTAGAATGAAGACATGTCACTTCGAGCAACAACATGCTTCCCAAGACAAAATGTGTCATAAACCTCAAGGTACTACAATGTCAACAAAGTGAGAACATGGGAAGACTTACTAGGCTAAGGGGAACAACTTTCCTATACAAATTTTCCTTGAGAAATGACCAAAAGAACTCACTATTCAATGAAATGGGGAAAAACTTGTTAGGAGGACACTAGTGCACTTGAAGGACACTAGCACACTTGAAGGACATTAGTGTGATTTCACTAGTGTCCTACATTAACGTTAGAGTTCTAGGCTAGTACTAGAGAGTCCTAAGAATGTGTTGTAGTCCTTTCTCATGTTGGTGTCCTATGCAATCATTGCCCTCTTGTCCAGTGAGCCAATCAAGGCTCCCATTTGGACCACCATACCAAGCACAACACTCAAGACACATGAAAAGAGTCAACACAATAAAATATAATTAGGATCTATGAAGGTGAACACTAACACCCAATATCCAAGACCACTAGCCCATGAAGGATATAACTCCAAGGGCTTGGAAGTTAACAAGGGACTCCAAGATGAGACCAACGACCCCAACATGAGGTCGGTTCTTGCACCCAAACACAAAAGAAACACCAAAAAGTAATTAAGCTTTCAAGAGTACCAAGCTACATATTTTCTAAGCAAAGTGTTCATTTTAAACCCAAATTGGAATATGCTCCAATTCATTTTAACCCACATTACAAAAAGGATAAAAAGCATACAAAACCACTTGCATGATCAACACCAATATCGATACATAGTAAAAGAAAATATAGCACAATACCACTTATATGGTTAGTTTACAATCCTTCCACTTAAACGGTTCCATGAGATTATCATAATTAGATAAAAGGACTCAAATAACCTACATTATACATTTTTGCAAGATAATGATAACTATGAAATGTGGATAGGTAAGAAACCCAATGTTTCACATTTAATGGTTTTTTGGCTATGATGATTATGTTCATCTGCCTAAAAAAAAGCAATCTAAGTTGGTTCCAAAAGCTGAAAGGTGTATTTTAATTGGATATAGTGAGAATATTAAGGGTTATAAAATTTGGAATCCACTAAAATTAAGAAAAATTACCTATTCTAGAGATGTGATTTTAGGGAACTTGGAGCTATTTTTGACCTTGAACAACCAAAAGATAAAGAAAAGGAAAGGAGAGTGAACTTTGAGACTAATAAGAAAGATGAACCTTAGGAAGAACAAAGAGATTAATTTAGGAATGAGGATGAAAAAGAAGAAGAGGGTTCAAATAAAGATTATGAGAAAACTGAAGAGGTTAGGGAAGATAACTAAGAAGAAGTTGAGAAAACTCAAGAACAAGAAGAGCCCCATGCTCATATTCTCAAAAGATCCAAAAGGCAACAAAATCTAATTGAAAAGTATAGTCCATAATATTTTCATTGTATATTTTCTTTATTAATTATTAAAAATGAACCTAAATCCTACAAGGAAGCTATTATTGCAAATTATAGTGAGTCTTGGATACAAGCCATGCAAGAAGAGATGATGGCCTTAGACTCTTGTAATACTTGAGAGCTTGCACATTTTTCTAAAGGAAGTAAGATCATTAGTTGTAAATAGATATTTAAGGTGAGTTTTGGAGTAAATGGTTCATTAGAAAGGTACAAGGCTAGAATGGTGGCTAAGAGCTACTCCCCAAGAGAGGGAGTTAATTCTGGTGAAATATTGTCTTTTGTTGCTAAATTATCCTCAATTAGATTTTTATTGTCCATAGTTGTTGCTAATGATCTTGAATTGAGAAAATGGATGCTAAAACTATATTTTGCATGGAGACTTGGAAGAGGAAATTTATATGCAACAACCTAAACGTTTTGAGGTAAAAGGAAAAAAACACTTAGTTTGCAAGTTAAAATGGTCTCTTTATGTTTAAAAGAAATCACCTTGGATTTGGTATCAAAATTTTGATTCATTTATTTTGAAGTTGGGTTTTGCAAGAAAGGAAGATCATTGTGTTTACTTTAGATATATTGACGATCATATTCCAGTTGTTGCATTGTATGTGGATGATATGTTAATTTTTAGTAATCTAAGGGTATGATTAGTGAATTGAAAGATCAAATATAAGGTATTCTTGGTATGAAAGATCTAGGGGCAAAAATATACATATTTGGAATGGAAATAGAAAAATATTGGATAAACATAAAAATTTGGTTATCACTAAGTAAGTATGTTAATACTATTTTGAATAGATTTAGTATGAAGGATTGACCACAAATTAGAATTCCTTTACTAATTGGAACTGATATTTTATTAGATACTTTTCCTAAGGGTGAAGATGATTTTGAGGATATGTCTAATGTACCCTATGCTATTGTTGTAGGAATTTTAATGTATGCAATGGTTTGCACTTGGCCAAAGATTACCTAAGTAGTGGGAGTTTTGAGTAGGCTTTTTTCTAGTCCTTGTGTGAAAAGAGTGTTAAAATAATTTTGTGGTACTTTTGATTATTTTTTGGTTTATACTGGCACTAATAGTGTAGTTAAGACATTGGAAATAAAAGGCTTTGTTGATGTAGATTGGGCAACTAACTTGGACAATCATAGGTCCACTAGGGGGTATGTGTTTGTTTGGAGGAGAAATGAGTTAGATGAGTAAGAGATATCCTATAGTTGCTTTATCCACCACTGAATTAAAGTATATGGCTGCTACTCATGTTTCTAAGGAGGTTGTTTGGTTACAAATATTATGCAAAAGTACTAGTTTTGATTGCAAGACTATTCAGATTGGTTGTGATAGCCAAAGTGTAATTTTTTGCCCAAGAATCCTATGTATCATGCACACACTAAGAATGTGGATGCACAATACCATTTTTTTGTGAAATATTGCTAATGGATAGATGGGTAAATGCACCAAGATGGTTCCCAAAAAGGGAACTTAAGTGGACAACTTTTTTCTGAAATCAAGAAATACTGACCTTGGACGTCAAATTGAGGATACTTACAGTCAAAATTTTGAGATGAAAAAAAAAGAATTTAAGTGCTCTGAGTCTACTTTCTAAACTACTAATTTATTTTGAAAATGGTTTAGATTAAGGGGTTAAAACAAGGGACATACACAAATTGGTGTTGTTTTTGTCAATAAAACATAACATAGAAACTCTTGTACGACCCTCGTACGATAAACTTTTTTTAGTATTTTTAAAATCGCTACAGTCAAAACTTAGCTAATAGTATGTAGTTGATGCATGATTTTTTTGATAATTTTTTAATGAATATTTTATTTTTTACTAATTTTCGAAGTGGACACTTCCTGAAAAATAGAATTTTCGCCATGCTACCCCTACAAATTTTGGAAACTAATTGAATTTTTTTAATATTTTTTTTAAAAATTTGTAGAATGGAGTCTAGTTTCTAAAAATGTAATTTATTTGAAAATTCGATGAATGGTCAATTTATAACGAAAAAAACACCAAACACTTCTTTTTGGCAAAAAAAAAGACATACAATTTTTTTTTTTTATGGATGAAAGGCTTAACATTGTCAGAAAGTGAAAAAAATTACATCGCTGGATAGCTAAGAGAGAACCCAACATTACCCATGTGTTCGATTTTTTCGATATTGAACGACATGCAATCTTGACAGTGAGCATGAACCTGATTATGTGAAAAATTGTAGAATTTGCAAAAACACGTCTCTATTCGTTGAGAATGCCCTCCAAGCCTTTGGATTGGTATTCCAAGGAAAATACCAATCCTCGGGCTTGGGGATTACCAAAGCAAGATATAACACAAGCGCGTTATAATGCGAGCCCGCAAGCCCATTATAACGTGAGCGCATTATAATGCGAGCACATTATATCTTAGTTTTGACATGTTTTGTGAATGCATTGATAAAACACGAGCGCGTTATAATGCGCTTGTGTTTTGGTCTACATTGATATTTTTTTCTTCTCTTTTTCTTATCTCTTTCCTCTTGTTATCTTTCAGGGAAACTATATACATGAAATAAACATTTAAGTATAAGTTGACATTTACATATGGAAATTTAAGTTCTTATACTTTAAGTTATATTTCATGTATATAGGAAGGATATTTGAGAGTGGTTTCAGATCTCTAGGAGTTATAATGCAAATTCTAGTTTCTGGAAGATCTTAAAAATTTCAGACTTAGTCAAATTTCAATAATCATCATGTCAAATTTCAGTAATCAGGAGGTCAAATTTTAGTAGTCAGCAAGTTTTATCATCTTTCTCTCTCACTCTCTCCTTATCTCTACTCTCTATCTCTCCACTCCCTCTCTCTCTCCCTTCCTCCCTCTCTCCCCTCTCTCTCTTCTAGTTTTTGGAACATCTCACAAATTTCAAACTTAGTCAAATTTCAATAATCAGGAGGTCAAATTTCAGTAATCAAAAAATTATATTATTTCTCTCTCTATCTCACTCATTTTTATCGCTTACACTCTACACCTCTCTCTCACTATCTCTATCCCTTTTTCTGACTCTCTCCCTTGATCTCAAGAAATCTCTTTCTCTATCGCTCTCCTTTGCCCTCTAATTCTCTCTACCTCACTTCTCTCTCCCTCCCTCCCTCCTTCCCTCTCTACTTATCTTTATCTCCCTCCCTCCCTCCCTCTCTCTCTCTAGCTACCTATCTCTCCCTCCATCACACCCTACCACTCCCTCCATTTCTCTCTAGCTAACCTCTCTCTCACCTCCCTCTCTCTCCCTCCATACTTCTCTCTCCCTCTCTTCTTCCTTATCTACTCTCTATCTCCTAATCTCTCTATACCTACCTCTACATCCATCAAACATTACCACTCTCTCTCTACACCTCTCTATCTCACCTTTCTCTCCCTCATTCCCTATCTAATTCTTTCTATCTCGCCTCTCTCTCTACCTCTCCTTCCATCTCTACTTATCTCTATCTCTTATGTCCCTCTCTCTACCTACCTCTCCTTCCACCACTCTTTATTTCTCTCTATCTCATCTCTCTCTCCCATACTACATCTCTCTCCATCTCTCCCTCCCTCTCTACTTATCTATATCTCCCCTCTCCCTCTCTACCTAGCTCTCCATCCATCACAACCTACCACTCTCTCTCTATTACTCTCTATCTCACCTCCCACTCTCTCCATCCATACCTCTCCCTCTACTTCCATCTCTACTCTCTATCTCCCTAATCCCTCTCTACCTACCTCTCCATCCATCACTCCCTAACACTCTCTCTACACCTCTCTTCTCTGCTTCTCTCCCTCTCCTCTCTGCCTCTTCTCTAATTATCTTTATCTCTATCCCTTCTCTCTCTCACTAGATCCTTCCCTCCCTACTACCCCTATCTTCTATCTCTCCCTCCCTCTCTCTCTCTCTCTCTCACTCTCTCTCACTCCTCCCTTACCCTCTCTCTCTCTCTCTCCTCTTTATCTCACCATTCTCTCTTTCCCTCTTTGTAACTCTCTACTTCTCTATATGTCACCATTCTCTCTCTACATATATTTATCTCACCTATCCCTCTTTACCTCTCCCTTCCTCCCCTCTCTCACCCACCCTCCCTCCTTCCCTCTATCTCTATCTCTCTCTACTTATCTCTATCTCACCTAACCCTCTCTACTCGGATATCCCTCCATCACTCCCTACCACACTCTCTCTATTTTTCTCTATCTCACCTCTCTCTCAACTCCCTCCCTCCCCCTCCATACCTCTCACTCTCCTTCCCTCTCTACTCTCTATCTCCCTAATCCCTCTCTACCTACCTCTCCATCCATAACTCCCTACCACTCTCTCTATACCTCTCTATGTCGATTCTCTCCCTCCATTATTCTCTCTCTACCTCTCTGTCTTTCTCTAATTATCTTTATCTCCCCTAGCTCTCTCTCTCTCACTAGATGTATCTCTCCCTACCTTTTCCCCTATCTACTCTCTTTCTCTCATCTCCCTCCCTCTACCTCTCTCTCTCACTCTCTCTCACTTCTCCCTCACCCTCTTTCTCTCTCACTCTCTAGTCTCTATATTACCATTCTCTCTTTTGCTCTCTATAACTCTCTCCTTCTCTATATGTCACTATTCTCTCTCTACTTATCTTTATCTCACATATCCCTCTTCACCTCTCCCTTCCTCCCCTCTCTCACCCACCCTACCTCCTTCCCTCTATCTCTCTCTATCTCACCTATCCCTCTCTACCTGCATATCCCTCTATCACTAACTACCACAATATTTTTATTGCTCTCTATCTCAACTCTCTCTCACCTCCCTCTCTCTCCCTCCATTTTTCCTTCCTTATATACTCTTTGTCTCTCATGTCTATCTACCTCTCCTTCCCTCTATCTCTATCTCTCTCTACTTTTCTATATCTCACCTATCCCTCTCTAGCTGCATATCCCTCTATCACTACCTACCACATTCTCTTTATTGCCCTCTATCTCACCTCTCTCTCACCTCCCTCTCTCTCTCCCTCCATTTGTCCTTCCTTATCTAATATTTGTCTCTCATGTCTATCTACCTCTCCTTCCCTCTCTACTTATCTGTATCTCCTCTTTCCCTCCCACCCTCTCTCTCTCTCCCCAATCCCTCCCTCCCCCTCTTTCTCTCTCTCCCTATGAGGGTTGAGGGTGTAAGGTTTAATGTTTAAGGTATAGGGTTGAGGTTATAGGGTTAAGTGTATAGGGAATAGGGTTTAGGGTTTAGGATATTAGGTATAAAGTTGAGGGTATAGGGTATAGGGTATAGGGATGAGGGATGAGGGATAGTGTATAGGGTTGAGGGTATAAGGTTAAGTGTATAGGGTATATGGATTATGTTTTAGGATATTGGGTATATAGTTGAGGGTTTTGGGTTAAGGATATTAGGTTTAGGGTTGATGGTTTAGGTTTTAGGATTTATGTACAAGTTTAAAGGTTGAGGGTTGAGGTATAATGTTTAGGGTTGAGGGTATGAGGTTAAGTGTATAGGGTATAGGGATTAGGCTTTACAGTGTAGGGTTAAGGGTATAAGGTATAGTGTTAAGGCTTGAGAATGTAGGGTTTTCCGTTTAAGTATAGGGTTGAGGGATAATGTTTATGGTTTAGGGTATAAGGTTGAGGGTGTAGGGTAAAGAGATGAGCCTTGAGGGTGTAGGGTTTAGGGTTTAAGGTAGAGGGTAGAGGGTAGAGGGTTGAGGGATAGTGTTCAAGGTTGAGGGTATAGGGCCAAGTGTATAGGGTATAGGGATTAGGGTTTAGAATAATGGGTATAGGGTTGAGGGTATAGGGCTGTGTATAGTGTATAGGGATTAGGCTTTAGAATAATGGGTATAGGGTTGAGGGTATTGGGTTTAGGATTGAGGTTTAGGGTTTAGGTTTTAGTGTACAAGGTTGAATGTAGGGTTTAAGGTTTAAGTATAGGGTTGGGGGATGATGTTCAGGACTTATGTTATAAGGTTGAGGGTATAGGGTATAAGGATGAGGGTTAAAGGTATAGGGTTGAGGTATAGTGTTCAAGGTTGGGGGGTGTAGGGTTAAGTATATAGGGTATAGGGATTAGGGTTTAGGATATTGGGTATAGGGTTGAGGGTATTGGGTTTAGGTTTGAGGGTTTAGGGTACAAGGTTTAATGTAGGATTTAGTGTTTAATTATAGGGTTAAGGGTTCATGGATAATATTTAGGGTTTAGGGTATAGGGTATAGGGATGAGGATTGAGGGTGTAGGGTTTATGGTTTAAGGTATAGGGTTGAAGGTATAAGGTTAAGTTTATAGGGTATAGGTATTACGGTTTAGGGGGGAGAGAGAGAAAGACCTGAGAGGGTGAAATTGGAAACTATATTGCCAATTTTATTGAATTAGCAAGCTAGTGGGCCCACTAGCTTGCCAATTCGGTGAAATTGGCAACCTAGCTTGCCCTGTTCGAAAAAATGGGCCAAGAAATGGGGTCTTATCACCTGGAGACCCCATTTCTTGGATCCATTTTTTCAAAACAGGCCACTACATTACCAATTTCACTGAATTGGCAAGCCAATGGGCCCACTACCTTGGTAATTCGTTCAAATTGGTAACCTAACTTGCCCTGTTTGAAAAAATGGGTTCAAGAAATGTGGTCTCCCGATGATTTACATCACCGAGAGACCCCATTTCTTGGACCCATTTTTTCAAATAGAAAAGTTAGGTTTCTAATTTTACCGAATTGCCAAGCTAGTGGGCCCACTGGCTTGCCAATTCGGTGAAATTGTCAATGTAGTGGCCTGTTTTAAAAAATGGGTTTATTACGACCCCATTTATTGGACCCATTTTTTCAAACAGGCCACTACATTGCCAATTTCATTGAATTGGCAAGCCAGTGGGCCCACTAGCTTGGCAATTCGATGAAATTGGTAACCTAATCACTGAGATAACCCATTTCTTGGACCCATTTTTTCAAACAGGCCACTACATTTCCAATTTTATTAAATTGGCAAGCCAGTGAGCCCACTAGCTTGACAATTTGGTGAAACTGGCAAGTCAGTGAGCCCACTAGCTTGGCAATTCGGTGAAATTGGCAACTGAACTTGCCTATTTGAAAAAATGGGTCCAAAAAATGGGGTCTCTTGGTCATTTACATCATTGGGAGACCCCATTTCTTGAACCCATTTTTTCAAATAGGCCACTACATTTCCAATTTCACCGAATTGGCAAGCCAGTGGGTCCACTAGCTTGGCAATTCGATGAAATTAGCAACCTAACTTTCCTATTTGAAAAAAATGGGTCCAAGAAATGG
Organism: Sequoiadendron giganteum; assembly: GCA_007115665.2. NCBI lineage: Eukaryota > Viridiplantae > Streptophyta > Pinopsida > Cupressales > Cupressaceae > Sequoiadendron > Sequoiadendron giganteum. The sequence continues at coordinate 625,398,991 of CM021109.1, forward strand.
GGTCTCCTGGTGATGTAAATCATCGAGAGACCCCATTTATTGGACCCATTTTTTAAAACATGCTACTACATTCCCAATTTCACTGATTTGGAAAGCTAGGGTAGAGGGTTTAAGGGTTGATGGTAGAGGGTAGAGGGTTAAGGGTAGAGGGGAGAGAGATAGAGGGAGTGAGTGAGAGAGAGACCTAAGAGAGGGAGAGGCAGTAGGAGGGAGAGACTTGAGAGAGAGAGGGAGGGAGTGGGAGAGAGATAGAGGAGGGTGGGTTAAGGGTAGAGGGTAGAGGGTTTAGTGTTTAAGGGTTAAGGGTTTAGGGTTTCGAGTTAAGGGTAGAGGGGGCAAAGATAAAGGGAGTGACTGAGAGAGAGAGATACCTAAGAGAGGGAGAGGGGGTAGGAGGGAGAGATTTGAGAGAGAGAGAGAGGGAGTAGGAGAGATATAGAGGGTTAATGGTAGAGGGTGTAGGGTTTAAGGGTTAAGAGTTAAGGGTAGAGGGGAGAGATAGGAGTGAGTGAGTGAGAGACTTGAGAGATGGAGAGGGGGTAGGAGGTAGAGACTTGAGAGAGGGAGGGAGGGGAGATATAGAGACTCTCCCTCATACCCCCTCTCTCTCTCTCTCAAGAATCTCCCTCCTACCCCATCACCCTCTTAGGCCTCTCTCTCTCACTCAGTTCCTCTATCTCTCTCCCCTCTACCCTTAACCCTAAACCCTAAAACCTTATCCCTTAAAAACTACACCCGTAAACCCTCTACCATCTAACCTTAACCCTCTACCCTCTATTTGTATCCCACTCTCTCGATCCCTATCTCTCAAGTCTCTCCCTCCTACCCCCTCTCCTCTCTCACATCTCTCTCCCACTCACTCACTCCTTTTATCTCTCTCCCCTCTACCCTTAACCCTTAACCCTCTACCCTCTACCCTCTATCTCCCATTCTCTCTCCCTCTCTCTCTCACTCACTCCATCTATCTCTCTCTCCTCTACCCTTAACCCTAAACCACAAACCCTTAACCCTTAAACACTCTACCCTCTACCCTCTACCCTTACACCTCTACCCTCTATCTCTCTCCCACTCCCTCTACCTCTCTCTTTCTAAAGTATCTCCCTCATACCCCCTCTCCCTCTCTCAAGTCTCTCTCTCTCTCACTCACTCCCTCTATCTATCTACCCTCTACCCTTAACCCTTAAAACCTAAACTCTTAAAACCTCTACCCTCTATCTGTCTCCAACTCCCTCCCTCCCTCCCTCCCTTTCTCTCAAGTCTCTCCATCCTACCCCCTCTCCTTCTCTCAAGT
>CM021109.1:625400301-625481232 GCA_007115665.2 Sequoiadendron giganteum
AAGGGTTAAGGGTAGAGGGGAGAGAGATAGGAGTGAGTGAGAGAGAGAGAGACTTGAGAGAGGGATAGGGGGTAGGAGGGAGAGACTTGAGAGAGAGAGGGAGGGGAGATATAGAGACTCTCCCTCATACCCCCCTCTCTCTCAAGACTCTCCCTCCTAGCCCATCACCCTCTCAGGCCTCTCTCACTAACTCACTCCCTTTATCTCTTTCCCCTCTACCCTTAACCCTAAACCCTAAAAACTTATCCCTTAAAACCTACACCCTTAAACCCTCTGCCATCTACCCTTAACCCTCTACCCTCTATTTGTATCCCACTCACTCGCTCTCTATCTTTCTCTCAAGTCTCTCCCTCCTACCCCCTCTCCCTCTCTCGCGTCTCTCTCCCACTCACTCCTCTTTTTATCTCTCCTCTACCTCTAACTCCTTTCTTAACCCTCTACCCTCTACCTCCCATTCTATTCTCCCTCTCTCTCACCTTACTCCATCTATCTCCTCTACTCCTTAAACTTAAAAACCACAAAACTAACCTAAACACTCTACCTCTCACAATTTCTACCTTACACCTCTACCTCCTCTATTCTCTCCCAATTTCTCTACCTCTCTTTCTATAAAGTATCTCCCTCTATACCTCTCCTCTCTCAAGTCTCTCTCTACTATATCTCTATCTATCTACCTCTGCTCCTTAACCCTAAATCCTTAACTCCTTAAACTTAAACTTAAACCTCTACCTCTATCTCTGCTCTCCAACTCCTCCCTCCTCCATCCCTTCCTCTCTCAAGTCTCTCCCTCCTACCCCTCTCCCTCTCTCAAGTCTCTCTCTCACTCACTCACTCCTTCTATCTATCTCCCCTCTACCCTTAACCCTCTACCCTATACCCTCTACCCTTAACTATCTACCCTCTATCTCTTTCCCACTCCCTCCCTCTCTCTCACTCACTCCCTCTATCTCTCATCTCTACCCGCAACCCTAAACCCTTAACCATTAAAACCTCTACCTTATACCTCTATCCCACTCCCTCCATCTCTCTCTCTCTCTCTCAATTTTCTCCCTCCTACTCCCTCTCCCTCTCTCAGGTCTCTCTCTCTCTCTCTCACTCCTATCTCTCTCCCCTCTCCCCTCAACCCTTAACCCTTAAACCCTCTACCCTCTATGCTCTATCTCTCTCCCACTCCCTCTCTCTCTCTCAAAAATATATCCCTCATACTCCCTCTCCCTCTCTTAGTTCTCTCTCTCTCTCTCTCAGTCACTCCCTCTATCTCTCTCCCCTCTACCCTTAACAATAAACCCTAAACCCTTAACCCTTAAACACTAAACCCTTAAACCCTCTACCATCTACCCTTAAACCTCACTCCCTCTATCTCTCTCTCACTCCCTCCCTCTCTCTCTATCAATTATCTCCCTCTTACCCCCTCTCCCTCTCTCAAGTCTCTCTCTCTCTCTCAATCACTCCCTCTATCTCTCTCCCACTCTCTCCCTCACTCCCTCCCTCCCTCTCTCTCAACCCTCTCCCTCCTACCCCCTGTCCCTCTCTCAGGTCTCTGTCCCATTCACTCTCTCTATCTCTCTCCTCTCTACCCTTAAGCCTACCCTAAACCCTTAAAATTCGTACCCTATACCCTGCCTCCCTCTACTTCTCTCCCACTCCCTTCCTCTCTCTCTCTCTCTCTCTCTCTCTCAAGTCTCTCCCTTCTACCTCCTCTCCCTCTCTCAAGTCTCTCCCTCTATCACTCCCTCTATCTCTCTCCCCTCTACTCTAAACCCTCTACCCTATACCATTAAATCTTAAACCCTAAACTATTAAACCCTTAACCCTCTACTCTTAACCCTAAACCCTTAACCCTTAAACTCTCTACCCTGTACCCTGTACCCTTAAACTCTCTACCCTCTACCCTTAACCCTCCCTCCCTCTATCTCTCTCCCACTCTCTCTCTCAACCCTCTCCCTCCTACCTCCTCTCTTAGGTCTTTCTCTCCCCTCTCTCTCTCAGTCACTTATCTCTCCTTACCCTTAACCCCAGAACCCTAAACCCTAACCCTTAGTCCTCTACCTTCTACCTAATCCCCCTCTATCTCTCTCCCACTCCCTCCCTCTGTCTCTCTCAATTCTCTCCCTCATACCCCCTCTCCCTCTCTCAAGTATCTCTCTCTCTCTCACTCACTCCCTCTATGTCTCTCCCCTCTACCCTTAACCCTCTACCTTAAATACATTGGATCTTCAACACTCATCTATCTCTATCCCTCCCTCCTCTTCTCTACTTCTCTCTATCTCACTTCTCCCTCCATATCTCCCTTGCTCCATCCCTCCTCTTCCCTAATCCCTTAACCCTGTACCCTCAACCCTTAAACCCTTAAACACTCAACCCTAAACCCTTAACTGTTAACCCTTAAACCCTTTACCCTCTACCCTCAACCCAATACCCTCTACCCTCAACCCTTAAACCCTTAAACTCAAGTAAACTCTCTACCCTAATCCCTCAACCCTCAACCCTTAAATCCTCAACCCTCTACTCTCTACCATATACATTGGACCCTCAACCCTAATCCTTCAACCTATACCCTCAAACCTATACCTCAAACTACATTCCCAATTTCACCGAATTGGCAAGCTAGGGTAGAGGGTTTAAGGGTTGAGGGTAGAGGGTCGAGGGTTAGGGTTAGAGGGGAGAGATATAGAAGGAGTGAGTGAGTGAGAGACTTGAGAGAGGGAGAGGGGGTAGGAGGGAGATAATTGAGAGAGATAGAGGGTAGAGGGTTTTGGGTTTAAGGGTTTAGGGTCTTAGGGTTAAGGGTTTAGGGTAGAGGGTTATAGGTAGAGGGTAGAGGGTTATGAGTAGAGGGTTTCGGGTTTAAGGTCTTACATTTTAAGGGTTAAGGGTTTATGGTTAAGGGAATATGGGAGAGAGATAAAGGGAGGGAGTGAGTGAGTGAGATGTTGGTATGTGGCGACTGATCATTCTATTCGCAAAATTACTGAAAAAGGGAAAAATCACAAAAAGGGAAAAAACCCCGATTTTGTATAACCCTAATTTATAAAGGGTTTATGATAGAGTTATAGTATCATAAGAAATAGGCGATTATTCACGATATTGTAATAGGGTTTTGCACTGGTTAATAATATCATTGGATAGCTGCGGTTTGGTGGATGTAGCCCACATTGGGTGAACCACGTTAAATTCTCTGTGTTATTTTTCTGTGCGTTTTACTTCTGGTTTATTTGATAAAATCTGCATTTAGCTTTTAGATATCTGCCATTGAAAACCTAACATGAGAGACCTGAGAGAGGGAGAGGGGGTGGGAGGTAGGGACTTGAGAGAGAGAGAGACAAAGAGAGAGGGAGTGATTGGGAGAGAGACTTGATAGAGGGAGAGGGGGTAGGAGGGAGAGACTTGATAGAGATAGAGGGTAGAGGGTTAAGAGTAGAGGGTTTGAGGGTTTAGGGTTTAAGGATTAAGGGTTTAGGGTTTTGGGTTAAGGGTAGAGGGGAGAGAGATAGAGGAAGTGAGTGAGAGAGAAAGACTTGAAAGAGGGAGTGGGAGGTAGAGACTTGAGAGAGACCAAGATCGAGAGAGAGAGGGATGAGTGGGAGAGAGATAGAGGGTAGAGAGAGAGAGTTCTCTAGTTAGGGTGGGAGGGAGACTTGAGAAGAGGGGGAGAGGTGGGAGGGAGAGACATGAGAGAGAGAGATTGTTATCTAATTAGGGTGGGAGGGAGACACTTGAGAGAGGGGGAGGGGTGGGAGGAATAGAGTTGAAAGAGAGGTAGAGATGGAGAGAGAGGGGGGGAGAGAGAGAGTTCTCTAGGTAGGGTGGGAGGGAGAGACCTGAGATATGGAGAGAGAGTGGGAGGGAGAGAGAGGGAGAGGGATAGATAGGGAGTGGGAGACAGATAGAGAGATAGAGATGGAGAGATAGAGATGGAGATATATTAAGGGGGTGTGAGGGAGAAACCAAAGAGTGTGTGTGTGTGTGTGTGTGGTCTCTAGTAAGCATGGGGAGAGAGACTTGAGAGAGGGGGAGGGGTGTGAGGGAGAGACTTGAGAGAGGGGGAGGGGTTGGGAGGGATAGAATTGAGAGAGAGAAGGAGGGGGTGGGAGGGATAGACCTCAGAGAGAGGGAGAGGTGGAGAGGGAGATAGAAGGAGGGAGAGACTTAAGAAAGAGAGAGAGACCTGAGAGAGAGAGAGTTCTCTAGTTAGGGTGGGAGGGAGAGACTTGAGAGAGGGAGAGGGGCTCAGAGAGGGAGCAGGGCTGGCAAAGAGAGACTTGAGTAAAGGGGCTAAGAGGAAGAGAGAGACTCTCTAGTTAGGGTGGGAGGGAGAGACTTGAGAGTGGGAGAGGGCGTGGGAGGCAGAGAACTAGGAGAGAAGGAATGGGAGAGGGAGTGGGAGAGGGAGAGAGAGAGAGGGGGGGTGAGGGAGAGACCTTAGAGAGAGACAGAGAGTGTGTGTTCTCTAGTTAAGGTGAGAGGGAGATACTTGAGAAGAGGGGAAGGGGGTGGGAGGGAGAGACCCGAGAGATAGAGAGAGAGTTCTCTTGTTAGGGTGGGAGGGAGAGACCTGAGAGAGGGAGATGGGACCTAGGAGGGAGAGACCTAAGAGAGAGAGAGATAGAGGGAGTGAGAGATATACCTAAGTGAGAGAGAGGGATGGGAGCAATAAAAGGATGGATAGACCCGAGAGAGGAGGAGAGAGAGGGGGTTGAACCTAAAGCATAAACCATAAACCATAAATCCTAAACCAAAGAGAGAGAGATGGGGGAGGGAGAGTGTGTGTGAGAGAGATAAACACAAAGGGAAGGAGGAAGGTCGGGGGATCAAGAGAGAGGGAGAGAGGGAGAGGGAGAGTGAGAGGGAATGAGGGAGGGAGAGGTAGAGAGAATTATATAGGGAAGGAGAGATAGAGAGGGGGGAGGAGGGAGGGAGAGATAGAAGTAGAGAGGGGAGGAGGGAGGGATAGAGGGAGAGAAGTGTGATTAAGAGAATGAGAGAGAGAGGAGGGAAGGAGGAAGGTAGAGAGATTGAGAGAGAGAGGATGGAGGGTGAGAGATAGGAAAAGAGGGATAGGTTAGGTAGAGAGAAGTAGAGAGGGAAGGTGGTTGGGATGAAGGAAGACAGAGAAAGGAGGGAGGGAGAGAGAGAGGAAGAGAGGGATAGGTTAGATAGATTGAAGTAGAGAGGGAAGGTGGGTGGGAGGAAGGAAGAGAGAGAGGGGGGAGATAGAGAAAATTAGACGAAAGGATGGAAGGAGGGAAGGAGGAAAGGAGGGAGGGATGGAGGGGGAGAGAGAGGCTAGATAGATAGAAGTATAGAGGGAAGGAGAGAGTGTGTGAGAGAGGTCTAGAGTATAAGGAATAAAAAATGAGTGAGATAGAGAGAGAAAGATGATACAACTTGCTGATTACTGAAATTTGACATGCTGATTACTGAAATTTGACTAAGTTTGAAATTTTTGAGATCTTCCAAAAATTAGAATTTGCATTGTAACTCCTAGAGATCTGAAACCACTCTCAAACATCCTGCCTATATACATGAAATATAACTTAAAGTATAAGAAAGGGTGATCCCACAAAGTTGGTTTACAATTTTTGAGAGGAACTGATTTTTACTGAAATCATATATTTTTAGAAAATATAATTATTTAAGCCTTTAAAAGTTTCATTTTAGGGATTCCAATTGAAGAGGGTTTGATCAAACCACCTTAGATCAAACCTGCTTGGATAGAATCTCGCTAGTTTTAAACCATACCTATAAATGAGTCTTCTTTACACCTATCAAAATGCTGATAAAAAATTACTTTTAATTTACCTTTTGGGGGATCAAATGAAATCATTTAAAATTTATTTCAAATTATTATGGCATTCCTCAAAATGAGCTATCCCATGAATATAATTTTAATATGTTTTTTTTTTATTATGTATGTGTTTTTTTAGTTTTATTAAACATAGGTTTTTCACTGAAAATCAAGCTCTATGTTTTGCACATGTGGAAAAATAGAAAATTATCATAATACATTTTTAAAAAAATACGTTCGTGCTGGGTATTGATGTCCTTGATCCAATAAAAAAAAGAAGAAGTGAATTTCGATACATACATAAAAAGTTATGTTGTATATAGTCTGCCTTTGTCTGAATTGCAATTGGTTTGACTTCAAAACTCTATTAAGGAAAAAATATTCAATAAAAAAAAATGAGACTAAATGAAAGTGCTAGATATTGGAGTTACAAATCTAAATTCGAAAAAATTAGAATTTTATTCTTCATACAAAAAAAGTTATGTTGTATACGGTGAGCGTCACTTTTTAAAAATGTTGTTTTCTGAAAAAAACCATTTTTTGTGGGAGATGGAAAAAGAAGTGCAATCTTATTCCAAAATTTTTGAAAAAAATATTTTTAGAATCTATAGACAAAATGTGATGAGACTCTAGTTTGCATCATCTTCAAATTCCTCACACTTTAACTGCTATAGGTGCCTAAATGTGAAGATTTAGTTAAAAATAATAATTTCAGTGTCGAGTTTGGCCAAAAATTGTAAACCACTATTGTGGGATCACCCGAAAGTAAATGTCCATATGTAAATGCCAACTTATACTTAAATGTGTATTTCATGTATGTTGTTCCCTTGAAAGATAACAAGAGGAAAGAGACAACAAAAAAAGAAGAAAAAAATTTCAATGTAGACCAAAACACGAGTGCGTTATAACGTGCTCGCGTTTTGGATATGCTTTTTTGATTTCAAAAAATGCACAGTTTTTGAACTTAGAATGCACGTGTTTTTTGAAATTTAAACCATAACGCAAGTGCGTTATGGCTTGGTAATGAATGATCCTAGGCTCATTCATTACCAAGCCATAACGCGAGCACATTTTACTATAACGCGCTCGCGTTTTTTCTATTTCGGGATGAAAAAGTAAATTGTCCATAAATTTGCTACCCATTTCCATGCACTTGCCCAGATATAGTTTAAGAAGATTAAAAATCGAGAGAATGTTGTAGATTCTCTTACTAAACCTATGAGCACATAAAAGTTTACATGGTGCAAGGAGGCCATGGGCCTTGTTCCTAGTACTTAGTTGACTAATGTATTCTTATGGATGTATTCACAATATATGGTGTCAAGTGGGAGAATGTTATGATTAAGGTGCCATCAACCTTGTAAATTGTACATATTTACTTACTCCTAATGTTGATTGTAAATCATTCATAAGAGATGATGAATTCACTATTAACAATTTTTTTTTTTTACCATCAGGGTTTTACTTTATGGTAATTAAATTTTAGGAGGGAATCATATGGTAACTTAGTTTTTAATTGATGGTTTGGTAGTGATTTACTATTTACTAGGAGGGAATCTAGGATATATGTTTTTGGAATTGACCTTCTTAAGGGGGTTATTTGGAGGTTGTTTTATCATTTTGGATGGCTATTATTAAAGATAGAATAACTTGTGGTTATAAACAATAACCACCCAAATTGCTTAGAAACTAACAACAACTAAACATGTCCAAATCAGGTAGGTGAGTAAAATGGTTGCAACCTACATTATCCTAAGCATTAAATGCTTGGGTTTATCAAAGGGAGGGCATTGCGATTTGACAACCAACTTGGATGATCCATTTAGGGGGTGAAAATGCTATATAAATAGGCCTTAAGGTGGTAGTATAGATGTGTAATTTGCAAGATTGAAAAAATCATATTTACAAGTGTTGAAAGATTGAAGATTGAGCAGAAAGGAAGGATTGTATGTAATTTCTATTTTGAAGATAATACATATCTAAGTCTCTCTTCTTGGTGGAGTTTTTTCTCAAAAGGGTTTCTCAAAGTAAATATGGTGTTATGTGTTTAATTCTTCTATTTGTATTTTTTTGAGTTGCTGATTTATTTTCTTGAAATCTCTATTTGGTTATACACTAGATAAAATCTAATTTATAGTTGAAATCAAATTTCTATTTATAATTGTTCACCTTCATTTCTAACATATAGATATTGGAATTATGTTTTTGTATTGAGTAATAATAACAAGAACCCATTAGTGTGTCAACCACATTAAATTGTTCAACCATAGCAAAATCTAAATAGGATAATTTGTGTAATTTAGGCATGTAGATATGGACCTTGAATCTTAGAGGCTTGTCTAGTGGCATGAGTAGAATCTCTTACAATGTAATAGCTAAATGTTATGTAAAGTGTGTTTCTTTGGCACCCCATTTTGGTGTTTCTCTTTTCTCTATTTCCCCCCTATGTTACAATGACTTTGTGTTATCTCACCTTTTATAACTGATCTAAGATTGTATAAGTGGATTTCCCATGACTAAAACTATTTCTTAAAGTGCTGCCCTATGTTATATGTTGTGTGCTCGTGATCCTCGAACCATAAAATCTATGAGATCTTAAACATAAAAATTAAAAGCCATCTTGTAATGAAATTGTAGAGCACAATCACAAAAGAAAACAAACAAATTCATTTAACAAAAAAAAAATATAATAAAGATTATAATCTTCCAAATAAAAAACATTTAATAAAATAACAATGAATCCAAATCCCTCACAATCTACCTAAAATAATTATTATTTAAACAATAGTTTTCAGTAGTAAGCATTGTATTTTATATAGGTTTTAGATAATTATAAATGTCTAAAATTGGAAAGAGTTCAAATTTAATGCATATAAACTAGTTACGAACAATATGATTTGTGTCCAGTCCCAGCATTACTAGTACTTTACACTTTGAGTGAATTAATATTCTAGTATGCCCAAATTAGGGTTCAGTATTGCAGGACCCAGCCTTACAGCATTTATATAATTTACTGGGCTGTGGGCTGAAAGCCCTGGAATCAAAATCCCAAGTATTCTGCAGACAATAGTCACTTTAGTTTCTTTGAATTCCTTTCCCTCTCTGTAATGTAGAACTAAACACTGAAACAATTCCACAAGGGCAATTATTCTTATCGGTATGAAGAACACAATTGAGAAATTCCTGTTGGGGGTCTCAGCAAGATTCTGTCAAAAGAAAAACAATATATTAAATCCATGGAAAGGGTCTAGAGAAATTTGAAGAATGCCACTAATCTAAATAGTAATTAATACCTTCTGAGAGTAGAAACTGTTGTAGTAAAGACATGCTCCAAAGTGCTTGTACATGAATATGTCATCCTCAAAAGGTATTCTGGGAATAAGGTCATTGGAATATACGACTCTGAAATATCTAGGTACAACCTGATTCAGTTTCCTAATTCATGAAATCTGCAAATGTTTTATCACCAACTCTGGGCTGTCCAAATGTGTAAATAGCCAGCAGCTTTTCCTCCAACTTTTTCTCATTCACAAACAACATTGCTGTAAACAATACAGCCAAGGCTCCTCCTAGACTGTGACCTGTCACAATGAATTTTGCATTTTTGTGGGCTTGTAAAAGTTCTTTCAGCTTTTTCTGTAGCACATAGTAGGCCAGATGTTTGTCAGGGTCTTGTTTTTCCAGATAGCATGAGACTTTTTTATCATTTCAACGGTTAGCCAGGCCCAAAGCCTCTAGAAATCCAAAGTGGACCTTTCCCATTTGAGGGGACTCATACCAAGAAAAATCTACATCTGTTATGTAATCATCACTCTCAAATGCCTGTGTTCCTCTGAAGGCTATCACTATTAATTTGGCATCTTTTTCCTTATCACACAATATAAATGCCTGTGTAGATTTCTTCTGTAAGTAATCTGGTAAGTTATTCATATCAACGTATCAGTATTCAGAAAGATGCAACTAGATAGAATATCATTACCCACTTAAAATATTATTATTATTTTTACTGGAGTACAAAGATTCTTGTTTTCCATACCGTTCCAACAGTCGAAGAACTCCACAAAATGCATCTGCAAGATTTAGCATTAAAATCTAAAGTCAAAGGTGAATTTGAATAAAGTTGTCATTGTAAAACTAAGATTTTAAAATAAATAAATCAGTGCCCTACCTTCCAGTGTTGGTCGACCGTCTTCCTTATAACCAACTCATTTTCATAGACTATGGTTGAAGTCATAACTGAAATATCTGCAAAGAATCTGTGCCCAGGGTTCATGGTTTTTGAACCATTCATGCTTAAATCGTCATCTAAGTCATCTTGAGGGCTACTGTTATACAGATCTGAGCGCCCGACTAAATGACCAGTAAAACTTAAAAAGGCATCTGATCTTCTTTGGGGTATACTTAAGCTTCCTGCATAAAAAGTACAGTTCATAAGTTATTTTTTAAAATTATTTTGTTTGTTTATTTTGATGATAGATCATAGAGTGTGATTTAAATAAACAAAAAGTTTTCATTTTTTCTTGTTAATTCATCTCATTAATTCATCTCGATAATGGATCCAAAACATGATGACAAAAAACCTTACATAACCTAATCTAAAAATATTCAAACTAAACAAAAATGTTTTTCATTCCTCTATTAGAAAATTGGAGGAGCATCAAGAAAATAATTGTGCATACCGTGCAGACAACATACAATAGACAAACAAGAGGACTATTCAAGGCCTCGGCAATGGCCTATGAAAGAAAAGTAGACAAACACAAAATTGGAGATCGTGCCTAAATATTTATCGTTAAAGAGTACAATTCTGTTGATCATCGAAGGAGTTGATCACCCAACTGAAAGAAAAGTGTGTAATCTTCATCGTAGAAACACAGGAAAAGAATAATAGAATACATTTACCATTTAATAGCTTGAACGGAGTTTTTAACAACCCTCCATTATGGAAAAACAGGTTCAGAAGAAATTCTATGATGTTCCCCAATGCTGTCAAGGGTTCTGCAACATACTTAGCAATTTTCATCAACATAAGGGAGAGCTTCATTTTCCAGCTCTCTTTCAGCTGTAATCTAACTGACTCTGGGCATTCAGTGAGGTAGGATTTCAATCCGCGAGGCAAGATTACACTCAGAAACAACTTCAACAAACAGCATCTCTCGGGGTAAGCTATCAAATAACCTGCCTCCATATACACAAATTTTCTTTTATTGCTCAGAAGCTCAGAAGAAGAAAAAAACATGCACTGCGAATATTTACATGTTCATCAACCATTTATATTCAATAAAATTCATGAAACATGAGCATTGGCATGTGAAAGAGAAGAATCGTAGCAGCTTCTTGTATGGTGCCTTAGTCAGAATATTAATAATACCTCTGTAGAAAAGCGAAGAAACGGGCAAAGCTATGATAGCAGTGTTTTTATTTTATCTGTTTGCGAATCATTCGTCGTTTCACATTTCACATCATGGCTGGTGGTATCTTCATTGTGGCTTCTCAGAACATGAGATGAAATTAACGTTGCCCATGTTGACCTCAATAACAGTAGAAAATGACAAAAAATGTGGGCCAGATGTTACTTAGATTGTCTTTGAATTGTTCTTCTGTACAGTCATTCTTCCTAAACATGACTTGCATCATTTTTTTAATTTATTATTGTTATTTAAAACAGCTAATTTTCAATTATATAAATGAAATATGCATATCGATATGTCTCCCACGATTTGGTCCAAATAAGTTAAATATCCTCATGGTCATCTCTCTATCATTTATAAAACTTTGAATGATCCATTACGAATATCTGTATCTATTTTAATATGTTTGTATTATTTAGAAAAATGATCATTTGTGAAGTGGGCAGAGGCAAAAAAAAATCATAACAGAGAATGTGCTACGGCACAATAAACTTGTTTTTTTTATTGCTTACCTGAAACGATAACATCTCCCTCTTTTTATAAAGGTTTTAGAAGTCTTTGGAGTCTCGCATTTTTTTCCTCACAGTTCTAGATGGATAGTTTTAATGCAGACGGTGGAAGAAGACTATCGATACTTCTAGATGGAGAATTTATTGTGGACGGTGGTGAAGTTGGAGAATTTATTGCAGTTAGTTGAAGGGGATGGAGATGGTAGAAATTACTAGATAATTCTAACACCCCCCTAATTTCTACTATAAACAAATAATTACATCAATATTTACAATGTCCAAAATTTCTCTCAAGTATTCAAAATGTTCTTGTGCTAATGCCTTTGTAAATATGTCTGTAAGTTGCTCCTTTGATCTGCAATGTTGTAGGATGAGTTCTCCATTGTTGACCAATTCTCGAATGAAGTGATATCTAGTTTCAATGTGCTTTGTCCTTTTGCGAAAAACATGATTCTTTGTTAGTGCAATGGTGGGCTTGTTGTCACAATAGATTGTAGTTGGCTCCTCTTGTTCATGCATTAGATCCTTCAAGACTTTTCACATCCATACTGCTTGGCATGCTGCTGATGTTCCTGCCACATACTCTGCTTCTGCCGATGAGATTGTCACTATTGGTTGTTTCTTTGATGCCCATGCCACAACTCCTATACCAAGATGAAATGCATATCCAGATGTACTCTTTTTGTCATCAATACTCCCTACAAAATCACTATTTGTATATGTACAAAATTACATAATTACAACAACCTCAAATGAGATCTAGCCTCTTCTTCACAAATAGGGAAATAATACCTCTCAAAACTATTCTAGCCTTTAGCCTTCTTTCTACTGCTTACAAATGAGGGAATACTCCTCTATTTATATATAAATTTGAGAAACTTAATGCTATAATTAAGTTCTCAAATTTGCCACCTCTAATCCTTCCAATGCCACCACTATAGTCATATTATTGACTAAGCCTGTATGTGGCTCTCAACCATCTACAAGATTGACACATATAGAGTCCAACTTGATTCTACTATGAATCACTTAAAAATTTACTAAGTCAACACAATATGACTCACTCAACTACATGTATGACACATATAGGAGTAGATTCCTAATTGAATATTGCTTGTATGACACATATAGAATTAGAGTCCTATTTGAATTCATATTCTAACATTCTCCCACTTGAAGTTAAATTTCAAACTCATGAATAATTCCTCTACTGAAAGACCATTGCCAATGCTACCTACCATCACATAATTTGCAGACCAAGAGAAGTTCTACACCAAATGAACTTCTCTCTACCAATAGGTTTCGTCATAATATCTACAGGGTTTACATCAGTGTGAATCTTGGCCAAAGAGATTTGTCCTCCTTCCACCACTTCATGAACAAAGTGATATTGAATATCAATATGCTTTGTTCTGGAATGGTATGATGAGTTGAGTGTTAAGTGTAAAGCACTTTGATGTCACAATGCAGTACCATGTTATCTTGCTTCACTTGCAATTCACCCAAAAGTCTATGAAGCCAGATTGCCTCCTTGCTAGCTTGTGTTGCTGCCATATATTTCGCTTCAGTAGTAGATAATGCTACCATTGTCTGCAACTTTGACACCCAACTAACAACACCTCCAGCTAAAGAGAAAACATATCTTGTTGTAGACTTTCTCTTATCTCTGTCTCCACCAAAATCTGCATCCACATACCCATTAACTTGAAGACTACTCCCACTATAACAAATAGCCGCATCTGAAGTGCCTCTCAAATATCTGAGAATCCACTTCACAGTCGTCCAATGATCAAAACCAGGATTCACCATGTACCTACTGACAACTCCCATTGCTTGTGCAATGTCTGGTCTGGTGCACACCATGGTGAACATAAGGCTTCCAACTACTGATGAGTATGGTACATGAGACATCTGTGTCTTCATTGCTTCTGTGCTAGGGCATTGTTCCGAAGATAATTTAATATGAATAGGAAATGGAGTACTAACTGGTTGTGCATTCTGCATATTGAAGCGCTGCAAAACCTTCTCCACATAAGTTTTCTGTGACAACCATAATTTCCTATTATTTCTATCTTTATGTATCCTCATTCCAAGAATCTGATTTGCACTGCCTAAGTCCTTCATCTCAAACTCCCTAGCAAGTTGAGTTTTCAAATGGATGATTTTATACACGCTGGGACCTGCTACCAACATATCATCAACATACAGTAGTAGAATAATAAAATTGCCATCATCATACCATTGAACATAGGCACAATGATCAACCTCACATCTACTAAAACCTAAACTCATCATGAAGGAATCAAACCGCTTGTACCAACACCTCAGCGCCTGTTTCAAACCATACAACGATTTTCTCAACTTACAAACTAGATTCTCCTTACCTCTTTCCTCAAAACCTTCTGGCTGCTACATATAAATCTCCTCAGAGAGATCACCATGTAGGAAGGCCGTTTTAACATCTAACTATTCTAACTCAAATCAAGACTAGCAACAAGAGCTAAAACAACTCTAACAGTACTTAATCGTACAATAGGTGAAAAAATTTCATCGAAATCAATACCAGACCTCTATGCATACCCCTTTGCCACCAACCGAGCTTTGTATCTCTCCAAATTATCATTTATATCCCTCTTCAATTTGAAGAACCACTTGTTCCCAATAGATTTTCTTCTCTTAGGTAATGGCACAAGCTCCCATGTCTTGTTCTTATGCAGAGCTTCCATCTCCTCTTCCACAACAACTCTCCATTTGCTTGCACATTCAACTTCACAAGCCTCCTAATATGAACTAGGTTCACCAACATCAGTTAGCAATGCATAAGCAGAATTACAAGTAAGAGAGTACTTTACAGGTGGTTCGATTACTCTACTGGATCTTCTTAAAACAGGTGGTGATTCACCCTATGGTTCAACTGGTTGTTGTTCTTTTGGTTTATCTTCATCTAGTTGCTCTTCATCAAGCACATCTAGATAATCATCGTGTTTTTCCACCTCTACTGGAATAACTTCCATACCTTGTTGTTCTTCACCTCTTTGCATTGATTTTTCATTAAAATAAACATCCCGGCTAACAATAATCTTGTGGGCAACAGTATCCCACAATCTGTACCCCTTTGTACCTTCTACATAGCCAAGAAAAATACATTTTGTAGACTTCTTGTCCAACTTATTTCTATTCTCTTTAGGAATATGTACATAAGCATCAAAACCAAAAACACGGAGAAATGAATAATCAACTGGTTTACCTTTTCATATCTCCTCAGGAATTTTATTATCAAGAGCAGTAGTGGGAGATCTATTGATCAAGAAACAAGCTGTATTTACAACCTCACCCCAAAATTTCTGCTCCAAACCAGTAGTGCTCAACATGCATCTGGCTCGCTCCATAATTGTACAGTTCATGCATTCAACAACACCATTTTGTTGTGGTGTCCTCACAACTGTCAATTGCCTTGCAATGCCATGCTCACTACAAAACTGGTTAAATTCTGCTGAACAAAACTCACCTCCATTATCAATTCTCAAACATTTTATTGTCTTACCTTTTTGATTCTCTACCAGAGCCCTAAACCTCTTGAAACAAGAAAACACTTCAGATTTCTTCTTGAGAAGATAAATCCACACCTTACGGGAATAACCATCTATAAATGAAACAAAATATGATGAACCTCCAATAGATGTTACAGGAGCTTCCCGAGTATCTGAATGAATTAAATCTAATACATCTTTGCTTCTGGTAGTACTTCTAGAAAAAATCAGTCTATTATGTTTCCCAAACAAACAATGTTCACAAAAATCCAAATCTTTAGATTTTGCACCTGGGAGAAGATTTTTATCTAGTAGTACCTTGAGACCTCGTTCACTCATGTGGCCTAGCCTTTGATGCCAGGTTGATAATTAGTCCATTTCTGCATCAGATACCACAACAACCTCTCCAATGTTAGTTTGTCCAACCAACCTATAGAGATTGCCAACTTTTTCTCCCTTAGCACAACCAAAACTCCCTTTGTTACCTTGAAACAACTATTTTCACCACTGAAACGATAACCTTGTTCATCAAACACTCCAAGTGAAAGTAAATTTTTCTTTAAACCAGGTACATGCCTAACATGCTGAATAGTTCTCACTACTCCATCAAACATCTTGACTCTTACCTCTCCTTCACCAACAACTTCACATGGGTTGTCATTTCCCATGTAAACCATACCACCAACAAAAGACCGATAACTAGAAAACCAGTCTCTGTGTGGTGTCATATGAAAGGAGGCACCAGAGTCAAGAGTCCAAACTTGAAGTAAAGAGCTTCTCAGATTAGCAGTTAATACCTCTCCATTTTCTAATGGTGTCTGAACTTCATCAGTGTTTGCCTCAGATGCTGGTGTACTAGGATTCTCCTTGGTTGCTTTTGGCAACCTGCAATCCTTCTTGACATGCCCACTTTTGCCACAGTTCCAACACTTTACCTTTTTTTGCCCCTTGGATTTGGACCTGATTTGTCCACGCTCAGTGTTTGCTCTTTCCCGAGTTCTACCTCTTGCAAAAAGGGCTTCACTTGAAGAGGATCCTTGAGATGTCTTCCGCCTTGAATCTTCAGAGATTAAAGAAGCCACCACATTTTCAAAGACCAGCTTCCCACTCGGTGCATAATTACTAAGAGCCATAACCAATTGATCCCAGCTATTTGGCAAGGAGCATAGTAATATTGCTGCCTTATCTTCTTCATCAATTTTCACACCCACTGAAGTCAACTTGCTTGTCAGTGTGTTGAAATCAATGAGATTATCTATGATAGATGAATTGTCATGCATCCTCAAATTATACAACTGTCTTCGTAGCAAAATTTTGTTTGCCAATGAATTTGTCTCATACAACTTTGCAAGCTTATTCCATAAGTCATGAGCATATTTCTCTTCTGCAACATTGAATAGAACTGAATCTGCTAAAGATAACTGGATTTTTTCTCTAGCCATGCTATCCATGGTACTCCAATCTAATGTGCTCATATTTGTAGGTTTAGATGCTACTCCTTTAAGAGCTTTGTCACATCCATCCTTCACTAGCAAAGCTTGAATCTTAAGCTTCCATAGAGCAAAATTAGAACCATCGAACTTATGCACCTCAAATCTGGTAACAGTAGTTCTTGCCATTGCTCACCTCTCCAATTAAACAACTTCTACACAAATAACCTTGCTCTGATACCAATTGTACGGAGAAATATACAAGTGTAGAAAATTTTAGAGAAGAACAAAGTCACATAACACTCAGATTTATGTGGAAAAACTTGGTAAAAGTATACCAATAAAAAACCATGGGCAAAATATCTTTCGTATCGATTCTCAGGAATTACAGAATTACAACAACCTCAAATGAGATCTAGCCTCTTCTTCACAAAGAGGGAAAGAATGCCTCTCAAAACTATTCTAGCCTTTAGCCTTCTTTCTACTACTTACAAATGAGGGAATGCTCCTCTATTTATATATAAATTTGAGAAACTTAATGCTATAATTAAGTTCTCAAATTCGCCACCTCTAATTCTTCTAATGCCACCACTATAGTCATATTATTGACTAAGCCTATATGTGGCTCTCAACCATCTACAAGATTGACACATATAGAGTCCAACTTGATTCTACTATGAATCACTTAACAATTTACTAAGTCAACACAATATGACTCACTCAACTACATGTATGACACATATAGGAGTAGATTCCTAATTGAATATTGCTTGTATGACACATATAGAATTAGAGTCCTATTTGACTTCATATTCTAACAGTATATCCAACCAACTGAAAATTATTTGAAGTAGAATACAATATGCCATGATTCATTGTTCCTGCAATGTACCTCAATAACCTTTTTCCTGCTTGTCAATGTGAATTCTTTGGTGCATCCATGAATCTAGAAATCAAATTAACTCCATACATTATATTTGGTCTAGTTGAGCACCAACACTGTGAGATGCATCAAACTACCGACCAATTTTCTAAATATAGCTGAATCAAAATCCATCTCATTATTTTCTATACTTAGTTTTGTGCCTATTGCCATAGGTGTAGAAATTGGACTGCAATTTATCATTCTAAACCTTCTTAAAACATCTTTTGCATATTTACTCTGACAAATGAAAATGCCCTTATCATTTTGTGTGACTTCAATACCAAGAAAACATTTCATCAATCCCAAATATGTCATCTCAAATTATTTCTTCATTGTGGATTTAAACATGTCAATAGAATGATTACCTGTAAAGATCAAATCATCAACATATAAGCACACAATCAAAATTTGACCTTGTTCATTGACTTTGGTGTATAGTGTAGGTTCACTAGTGCTTCTAGACTAAATTTATTATTTATCATATATGAATCTATCTTGCTGTACCACACTCTTGGTGCTTGCTTTAATCCATAAAGTGCCTTCTTCAACCTATAAAATTTGTCTTCATAACCTTTTATTTTATATCCTGGTGGTTGTTGTACATATACCTCTTCTTCTAAATATCCATTTAGGAAAGCTGATTTAACATCCATTTGATAAATCTTCCAATTGTTTTGAGCTGCAATAGCTAGTACCATTCTAACAGTGTCAAGTCTTGCTACAGGTGCGAATGTTTCATTATAATCAACTCCAAATTCTTGTGCAAATACTTTAGCTACTAACCTTGCCTTATATTTGTCAACTTCTCCATTTGCCTTATATTTAGTTTTATAAACCCATTTCACACCTATGCATTCTCTATCCTTAGGCAAATCAACTAGATCCCATGTATCATTTTTCTCAATAGATTCCATTTCATCATTCATTGCATTAATCCAATGTTCTTTCTTAATTGTATCTTCAAAATATATAGGATCTTGGGCAAATAAAGCAAAATTAGATTGCAAATCT
Organism: Sequoiadendron giganteum; assembly: GCA_007115665.2. NCBI lineage: Eukaryota > Viridiplantae > Streptophyta > Pinopsida > Cupressales > Cupressaceae > Sequoiadendron > Sequoiadendron giganteum. The sequence goes on from CM021109.1 coordinate 625,418,906, forward strand.
ATCCTATCTCCTTGATCATATATTTCTTGCAAACTTCTAGTCTTTTTGCCTCTTTGTGTTGGCTTGAATGATGCAAGTGTACCTGATTTGAGTCATTACTTACTTGTGGACTTGATGATTCTCCTTGCTCAATTTGCCTTTGTGAGTTTTCTCCTTGTGGACTTCTTGATGGTGTTCCTCCTTGCTCATTTGATTGTTCTCCTTGACTTTTTTCTTCTTGTTCTACATATGGTATTGTTGTTGTACTTGTAATTGTATTGTCTATAGTGCCATCCCAAGATTCTTCCTCCTTGAATACAACATCTCTACTTACAATGACTTTCTTGGTTATAGGATTAAACAATTTATATGCCTTAGATTGTTCATCATAACCAAAAAAATGTATTTTTCACTTTTATCATCCAATTTACTCCTTGTTTCTTTAGGCACATGTGCATATGCAATACTACCAAATACTCTAAAATGGGAAACACTATGATGCTTACCACTCCATGCTTGTTGTGGAATCATGTCCCTCATAATCTTTGTTGGACTCCTATTCAAGATATAAACTGCACAAGCAACCGCTTCAGAGCAATATTCATTAGGTAGATTCTTACCTTTCAACATGCTCCTTGCCATCTCCATTATTGTTTGATTCTTCTTTTCTGCAACACCATTCTACTGAGGTGTGTAACTTGTAGTGAACTGCTTCTTTATTCCATGATACCTACAATAATCCAAAAAATCATTTAAGTTGTATTCTCCTCCTCTATTTGATCTCAATACCTTGATGGATAGGCCAATCTATTTCTCAACCAATGCCTTGAATTCCTTGAACTTGCCAAATGTTTCAAATTTGTATTTAAGAAAATAAACCCATGTTTTTTTAACTAAAATCATCAATGAATGTTAGAAAATAAATGCTCCCCCCTAATGATGGGGTTTGCATTTGACCACATAAATCTATATGCACAATTTCTAAAGCTGCCCAACCTCTATATGACATCTCTTTTGGAAAACTCTCTCTATGTTGCTTAGCCACAATACAACTTTCACATGAAATCAATGGTGCTTCAATGGGAGGTAAACCTCTTACCATTTCCTTTCTTTGCAACAAACATAATCCTTTGAAGTTTAGATGACCATACCTTAAATGTCATTTCCATGCTTGATCTTGACTTGATGCTTTGAAACTTGCTCCAATATCCTCCATCATTTCACTTTTCATGTGAAGTGGGAACATTCTTTTGTTTGTCATTTCAACCTTTGCAATCACCGTGTTACTAGGAGAAATATCATATATAGTACATACATTGTTTTCAAAAGAAACTCTATAACCCTTTTGAGTAAGTTGTCCCACACTTATGAGATTATACTTCAAACCAGGTACAAAATAAACATCAGGAATAGTTTTCTTACCAAGCTTTGTTATTACATTAATTGCACCTTTTCCCATGATTTCAACAATGTTATCATTACCCAGTTTAATTTTTGATTTAATTGAAGTATCCAAATTCTCAAACAACTCTTTATTTCCAGTCATATGATTACTACAACCACTATCAAGAAACCAAATGTTACTCAAACTTTCTTGAGCTACATGACATGCAATGAACAATGTCTCATAACTACTCTTAGAGAAATTTGCATTTTTCTTTCCCATATCAGCTTGTTTCTTTCGACATTCATTAGCAAAGTGATCATACTTCTTGCAATAATAACATTGCACATTTGATTTGTCATACCTTTGTGATGCCTAATTGTTATTGCGTCCCCTTGAGCTGAAATTTTGATTTCTGCTTCCTCCTGGATTTGGACTCTTTCTTTCTTCTCTTTGAAAATTGTTTCTTCCTCTTCCTCTAAATCTTGGATTTCCTCTTCCTCTGCCTCTGCTAAATGTCATTTGTGTTTTGAATGCATGCTCCAATGAGGTATTGTATTTCATGTTCAACCTGTCTTCATAATTTTTCAAAGAACCAACCAACTCATCCATAGAATATGTAGTAAAATCCTTAGATTCCTCAATTACCACAACTTGCATCAAATTTTCTAGGCAAACTTCTTAAAACCTTTTCTACAACTTTTTTACAACTTTTTGATCTATTCACTCATCACCATTCTGCCTTATTTGATTATCCAAATTCGTAACACGATATGTGAATTGGTCTACTTATTCAAAAAAATTCATTTGCAAATTTTCAAATTCTCTTCTAATTGCTTATAATTTGACAATTTTTACCTTACTAGTACCTTGATATGCCGTCTCTAGAATGTCCCATGCTTGCTTGGCTGTAGTGGCTGGTTTAAACCTTCCAACAACTGAATCATCCAACGCTTGTCCAATTATCTGCACAACAATTATTAGACTACAACAATCACCTTTACAAACTTAAAAAACTATGAATTTCTTCAACTACCTTCAATCAACGGCTCCTCATGAAGAACCAACGATCTCTGTTATGATCTCCGGGGGAGCGACATTTATCTGGACTGCTACGATTTCTTCAAATGTGCTCTTTCTTTTGCTAACATTCAGCTAATTTACCTAGCTCGGATACCACTATGAAGCGGGCAGAGGCAGAAAAAAATCATAACAGAGAATGTGCTACAGCACAATAAACTTGCTTTTTTTATTGCTTACCTGAAACGATATCATCTTCCTCTTTTTATAGAGGTTTTAGAAGTCTCTGGAGTCTCACGTTTTTTTCCTCACATTTCTAGATGGATAGTTTTAATGTAGACGGTGGAAGAAGACTATCGATACTTCTAGATGGAGAATTTATTGTGGACGGTGGTAAAGTTGGTGAATTTAATGCAGTTAGTTGAAGCGGATGGAGATGATAGAAATTACTAGATAATTCTAACAATTTGTATGATTATGAATATTTGTATTTGTTTTAGTATGGTTGGTTTTTAAGATAGTATTTTTTTATTAGATTATTTATTATGATTCAAATTTTAGAAAAAAAAAATTAATTCAGATTTGATCTTTGAATCACTTTGACAAATCCTCTGCTTGTAACTACTATATATACTTATTCATTATCTATTATATTAAAATAAAATAAAAATGCCCATATCTATAAAATCTAATTATTTTCATAAAAAATAAATAAACGATTTAAAAATACTCAAATCCTAAATATAACCTTTGAACTTCATGAAACATCTATATTTCACAATACACCACCTCATTCAATGCTCTTGCCGGGTCTTCCACAGTGTCTTTGATCGTTCCATTCCAAGAAGAATGGTTGAGTCCCGAGAATGAAGTAATATATTATTATTAATTATTAGTTTCAGTTCATAGGGTGCCAACAGAGCTCTGAATATGGTGATGCCGGTGCCAATGCCACGAGACAGCCTGTCGAACTGGCCTGCCTCCTACCTACCTGTACTTAGAGGGGGAACAGGAATCTACTGTTAGGAATCGATCTGCAATATTATGATGTAAAATTATAAAGAAAACTCTAAAGATTATAGGATGCTATAATATATTGATGAAAATCTTAAACTATAAGTAAATCTTCCCATATCATCAGAGCAGAACTTAGTAGATTATTTATTTTGCCTCAAGTAAAAACAGCCACCAAAATTCCCTTTTATACTACATGAAACGTGTGCAACTATGCCTTTTTGTTTTTGACAGCTATATTAGTTGTTATATATATATTTAATTTGTTATCATTTATCATTTAAAAGTAGTTAGTAGTTTGAAATTATTCAGATTAACATAAAGAAATTAGAAGGGAAATTGGAGTTCTTCTTTTTCTTTTTCTCTTTTAACGAGAGTTTAGTCGAGCTTAAAGCTTTTAACAAGGCGAGTCTCCTATAACCTCTCGAGTGATGTACAACGGACCATAATTCAATAATGGGTTTGTATCTTTATGTCTGCTAGTGATGTGCAACAAACCTTAATTCAATAGTGGGTTTGTATCTTTATGTCTACTAGTGCCTCTAATGTAGGACATTCATCTCTTCATCCATATATTTTACCTATTTAAATGGACTTTGGATCTTTCAATATGATATAGAATAAATCTACTCAAAACTCTCTAATTTCAACAATTAATATTATAGCAAGGTTGTAGTATTGATCACAAAGATCATTGCTAAATCTAAAAGGCTAGGAGAATTTTCTTTTCAATAACAAATTTAGTATTAAAGTAAGCAGCATTAATATGAGCTTGTAATCGAAGGAAATAAATGCATGATTCTAAATAAAGAGAAGCCACTTGGTATTAGTAAATATTAAAGCAAAGGGGAGCTTCTGCAAAATATTACCAATGTCATATCTTAATATGACATCAAGAGTGATTTTTAGTGAACTAAATTTTTTTTTTATAAGATTTGTAAAATAAAAAATAATATATTGGGTGTCATCTCCATTAAGTTAATCGATGCTAACAACTATGGAGAGTGGAATTAGTAGATGAAAATAATTTTTATCTTTATAGAGCTTACATTCATTATTGATGGAACTACAAGACATCCAATAGATGCTCATCTATAAGAAGAATTTGACAAGAAATCAAGCCAATAATTGGCTTTAAGGAATATGTCTATCAATAAAAAATTGATTTAGAAAATGTGTGAAATACAACCATATCAAAGGAAGCTTGGGATGCAATCATTATAATCTTGGAGAACAAGAATGATTTGAGAGTGCACATGCTCTAAACTCAATAATACAATATAAGAATGTATGGATGAATAAATAAGAATATCTTAAAGCTCAATGACATTTTAAATCATCTCATTAATGTTATCGATAAAGATAACACCTCCATAACTCTTACTAGTTTATCAAATTGTTTGATAATTTCAAGACTATTGTTACATTAAGTGAAGAACAAAAAAACTTGAAATTTCATGATTTGAAGGGAACAAAAAAACTTGAAATTTCATGATTTGAAGGGTTTAGTATCGTGACATGAAGAAGTGCTTAATAGATGTGATGAAGCTAAACCAAAAAATTATACCTTTTTTTTAGTTCAAGGGTTAGAGGAATCAATGACAAAGATATCTTGTTACATGGATAATGATGGGAGGAGGAAAAAAGATTTTTTTTTATTGCAACCATCCTATTCATTTCAAGGAACAATGCTTCAAGAAGAAACAATATATGAATAATGGTAAACAAGTCTAAGTTATGACGGTTGATGTGGATATTACAAAAAATTGATGAAAGTCATAATTTTCTTTTGATATATGCTTCCAAATATGTTTGAAATGGTGATGTGTGGATCATAAATTCAAGTGATAGTCACTACAAGACTAGTACTATTGACAACTTGAGAAACTTAACAAAGCAATTAAGCATGAACTTTCAAAGCTATGTCCCACTTTTATAGAGGAAATGACCAACACAAATATAAAATTTTAATTCAGAGCACCTTAAATTGACATTTATATTTTAAATTTTAGAATAATATAAAATAACTAAATTTATAATTTATAATTTAGTTTATGTTTATATTTTTTAATTTTCTTAAAATTAGTTGGATATCTATACAATTTTTTTTTTTTTATTGAGAGGGGTAAACACTACTGACTCAAAGCTATAAATTGGTAAGATCACAAATAGGGGACCTCATCCCCAATATAAATTCTCAACAATTACACCCTAATGGGGTTTGAAACTTGATGGAAAGAATAACAACACAACAACTTAACCATCACACCATGCCACTATTGGTGGATATCTATACAAATTGATATCTATTTCAATTTTAATTTTAAATTTTTATCAAATTAATATTTTTTCAGTAAAAGAGTTTTGGCCAAAAACTTTGTGCCACATAGGGGACATATAATTCTAGGTGAAACTATTTTGTTGGATCAAAGTGGGACACAACTCTAGACTTTCACTCTCAAGTCACTATTACATTAGAAGATTTTTTATGACTACATATTGAAGTATTTGGTGGAGCTCCTCTTGTTGTTCCAATCAAGGTAAAATAAGTATTGATGATATTTTCCTTGTTCCAAAACTAAAGAAAAATATTGTCTCAGTTGGTGAGATCAAATTTCCAACAACATGAAGATTATTTTTTAACAAGGAACTTGTAAGGTGTTTGATAATAAAGAAAAATAATTGGTATGTGATGAATATATGAAGGAGAACTATTTTGCTTGAGAAAAAAACACCTAAAGTTTAGTTTCAAGTATTTTTTTGAGAAATTAGTTTTTGGTATGAAGGCTTGACTACATGAATTATTTTTGAAAAGTTAAGCAACATTTTCAGGGTGTCGTACCCTTCACAAGGGGCCCTAGGGGCCAAAAAGAAAAAAACATAGTTCAAAACAAACTTCGAACTATAGAACAACTAGAAACAGCTGTCAGACAATTGAAGAAACCAAAGAAATTAAGCAGCCCCAGACATAGAGGGGTTGAGGTTGGCTCCACGAGCCCGAGTCTGAGGAGCCAACACAAATTTCTTCTTCCAGAGAACGAACGACCAAGGAGGCTTGGAAGCAAGAAGCGAAGAGAACGGAGAGAGGAGAGACTCTGCCACAACCACCACGAGACCACCAAACAGCGAGGGAGTCAATAGTGAGGCAGTCGAGTAGGAAACCCCCAACGGAACAAAAGTATTTCCCAACAAAGGGGGTTCAGGGTCTGACAGTGCAACAACAACAGGGGGCTCTGGCACAACAGTGTCAGCAGAACGGACCAGCGGAGGAACCACAACATAGAGGTTCAGGAGAGGAGCAGTAACAAGATGGACGACCTCCTCAGGAGAACCTCCAAAGAAGACCCAATTGGCTGCAAAGAAGAAAGGTCCGGGACAAGAGCAATAGATAGAGGAATGACCTCCTCAATATCCGAAGAAGAACCAACAGTGAGATGATCCAAGAGGGCGTCCTTCCACCAAGTTGCAGTGCCCTTGCGGCGAGCATGAGGACAGGCAGAGGCCAAATGACCCATCGAAAAGCACCTCCCACACTAAAAGGGGAGACCCTCATAGTCCAGGAGTTGCTTCCATGGTCTGTCCTCCACCAGCAAAACAACATCAACAGGAAGAGGTTTGGAGGTGTCTAGATCAACTAACAACCGGGTGACCGTCGTGTGCCCAAATTCCCTGGTTGTGGAATCCACCATAAGGAAGCGACCAATGGCCTCAAAACATGCTCCCTCCCAAAAATGAAGAGGAAGATTTGGTAGACGAACCCAAACAGGTCTGGTGTTCAATGGCTCCATAAGGGGGTTGAAGAATCTGGTCGAGGGTCTGATGGAAAGAGAATGGATACCCCACATCCACCCACGGTCCACGACGTCATTCTGCTCCAAAGGGGAGGTAAAAGTAGCAATGAAGATCCCTATAGCACAGGGATAAAGCTCAATCTCCTTGGTGACCAAAGGCTTTCAAGAGCCCGAGACTCAATTGTGGAGATTGGGGAGGGAAGGCCACAGACAGTTGAACCTGCAAACCACACCAGTTTTCGAATAAAATTCCTCATTTTCCATGATTTTCGGACCGCAGACAACCATAGGTGATTCTCTGGCATAGGGAAGAGACCGACAAGAGGGACAAGGACCCAAATGCGCCACATCGGAGAAGGATTTGGCCACATCGATGCACCCCTAGCAATAGGCTCAGGAATCCCAGCCACAACCGAATCACCCAAAGCATGTGATGACCAACACGCATCACCAGACCCAGTCTGCAAAGACACACCAGATCTGCACATAAACTGGACAGGAGGCACACCACTAGCAGGAACCCCACATGCACTAGAGATAACATCACTGCCAGGAACCGAGGGCTGAGACGGAGCCGGCTGCGGAATGGAAGGAATCAAAGGAGCTGATCCCACGAAGCACCTCCAACTCATGCACGGGATAGGGAGAGGAGCAGAGCCCACAATAGGGACCGCAGGAGCCCCCCGAGCCAGAGGAGGAGCCAAAGGACCCAACGACACCAGAGGCGGAGGAGCCGATGCAGAGTGCAGAGGAGCTATTGCAGGGAGCCGTTGCAGAGAGCATCGTAGGGAGCCGATTTGAAAACCACTTCTATTATATTGATGTTATGCCCCCTAAAATGTGGAATTTCAATCTCTGACTACATGAATTGTTGAATAAGAATATAGTATATGGTATTCTACCGATCACTATAGAGAAGTGTTTAATAAAACCCATTTGATGAGGAAACAACATAGATGAAAGTTTGATAATGCAAAACTTTGGAAAGCCTCTAGAAAGTTGGAGTTAGTTTATTTTGATCCTTTTGGATTAATCAAGATAGTTTCCATAGAGAAATCTTGATATTTCATGACATTAATTTGAAAGAACTTGCAAATACGAAGATAAACAAGCAAAATTAAGCAATGATTGCATAATAGTTGACCAAAAAGATTATGCAAATAAGTGTACATAAATAGGAGAAGATAGGCAACCAACATCCATGAAATGAGGATAGGACTCCTCACAAATGGAGTGATGGCGAGTTTCCTACCACAAATGAAGGAAGCCATGTCAAAAGTGAGTCGATGTCTCTCAAGGCACCTATCATCACTAACACCTTAGAGAAAGGTTCAATGGGATGCCTAACTAGGCTTAAGAAGCCTATGTATATGCAAAGTGCAATATATACACTAATAACCCCTCTTAAGTATAGCTTAGGTGGACATGAATGAAATGGGTCCCAACTACTAGCCTGTTGAGGTACCCATATGCAATACAAAAGAAATGAGTCTCAACCATGAAGCCTGATAAGGTACTCATGCACAATGCAATCTCTCTAAAAATAGAGTAAGAAATCACAGTGGAAAAAAGCTATCCTCCAAAAAGAGAGAAGATGGGGAGAAGACTAGATAGCCACTAAATTAGATGTGGAAATTGCTTAAAGTCCTTATTATCATCAAGTCATAAAATTTATGAGATCCTAAATATAGAAACAAAAATCCTTCTTATAATGTTATTGTGAAACACAATCACATCACCTCTATAATAGATATGGCTCTAGCAAAATTCACCACCAGCAATTCATCGCCATGCCAAATTCATCTCGTGGAAAAGTCACTACCAACAATGATGAATGATGAATTGTTGGAGGTGAATTTGTTGATGGTGAATTGTTGACGGTGAGTTTGCCTCAAGCCAATAGATATATACAAATTTATTCAAATTAAGAAAATAAAGAATAAAGATTATATTACTCTTCTAAAAAATAAAATAATAAAATAACACTAAAACCACATCCTTCATAATCTACCTAAAATAATTCTTATTAAAATAATAATTTTATAATAAAAAACATTATATTTAATTTAATTATAAAACCTTATATTTCATATAATTGTACCTGAAGTAATAAAATATTTGAGTAAAAGAGGTTTTGTTATAAATATGCAAAATTGAAAAGAGTACAACTTAAGGCATATAAACTAGTTACGAACAATATTCAAAATCTGTAAAACATGTGTGTTCAAGTCCTAGCATTACTAGTACATTGCCCTTTGAGTGAATTAATCTTCTAGAATGCCCAAATTAGGGTTGAGTATTGCAGGACCCAGCCTCACTGCATTTATATAATTTACTGGGCTGTGGGCTGAAAGCCCCGGAATCAAAATTCCCGGACTCAAAACTGCAAGTATTCTGAAGAAAATAGAAACTTTAGTTTCTTTGAATTCCTTTCCCTCTCTGTAATGTAGAACTAAACACTGCAACAATTCCCACAGGGTAATTATTTTTATGTATATGAAGAACCCAAGTGAGAAATTTCTGTTGGGGGTCTCTTGAAGATTCTGTCACAACATAAAACACTATATTATATCCATGGAAATGGTGTAAAGAAATTTGAAGAAAATCACTAATCTAAACAGTAATTAATATCTTCTCAGAGTAGAAGCTGTTGTAGTAAAGACATGCTCCGAAGTGCTTGTACATGAATATAATATCGTCAAAAGGTATTCTGGGAATAAGGTCATTAGAATATACGATTCTGAAATATCTAGGTACATGATCCTGATTCAGTTTTCTGTTGATGAAATTTGCAAATGTTTTATCACCAACTCTGGGCTGTCCAAATGTGTAAATAGCCAGTAGTTTATCCATCAACTTTTCGTCTTTCACAAACAACATTGCTGTAAACAATACAGCCAAAGCTCCTCCTAGACTGTGACCTGTCACAATGAATTTTGCATTTTTGTGGGCTTGTAAAAGATCTTTCAGCTTTTTAAGTAGCACATCATAGGCCAGATATATGTCAGGGTCTTGTTTTTCCAAATAGCATGAGATATTTTTATCATTTGAACGATTTGATCGGTTGGCCAGACCCAAAGCCTCTAGAAATCCAAAGTGGACCTTTCCCATTTGAGGGTAGTCGGGGTACTGATACCAAGAAAAATCTACATCTGTTATGTAATCATTACTCTCAAATGGCTGTGTTCCTCTGAAGGCTATCACTATTAAACTGGCATCCTTTTTCTTATTACACAATATAAATGCCTTTGTAGATTTCTTCTTCAAGTAATCTGGTAAGTTTTTCATATCAACGTATCAGTATTCAGAAAAATGCAACCAGATATAAATTTGTTACCCACTTAAAAAATACAATTTCTTTTTATAGAAGTACATATACTCTTCTTTTCCATACCGTTCCAACAGTCGAAGAACTCCACAAAATGCATCTGCAAGATTTGGCATTAAAATTTAAAGTCAAAGATGAATTTGAACAAATTGCTCGCTGTTGTGATTGCAAAGTGCAAAGTAATATTTTGAAACAAATAAATCAGTGCCCTACCTTCCAGTGTTGGTCGACCGTCTTCCTTATAGCCAACGGATTTTCATAGACTATGGTTGAAGCCATAACTGAAATATCTGAAAAGGATCTATCCCCAGGGTTCATGGTTTTTGAACCATTCGTGCTTAAATCGTCATTTGGGTCATCCTGAGGGCCACTGTTATACAGGTCTGAGCGCCCAACCAGAAGACCAATAAAACTTAAAAATGTTTCTGTTTTTCTTTTGGGTATATTTATACTTCCTGCATAAAAAGTATCTTGATGATGGATAATGGGATATCATAATCCGAAAATGTTAATATAAAAAGATTACACAATTTAAATCTAGAAATCTCGACACTAACTAATATTTAATTTTAATCGTATAAACACAGAAAAGAATGATTGAATGCATTTACCATGTAATAGCTTGAAAAGAGTTTTTAACAGTCCTCCATTATGGAAAAACAGGTTCAGAAGAAATTCTATAAGGTTTCCCAATTTTGCCAAGGGTCTTTGAACATACTTAGCAATTATTATCAACATAAGGGAGAGCTTCATTTTCCAGTTCCCTTCCAGGTGCAATTCATTTGAATCTGGACGACCAATGACGCAAGATTTCGATCCATGAGGCAAGATTACACTCACAAACAACTTCAACAAACAGCATTTCTCAGGGCACGCTATCAAATAATCCGCCCCCATGTTCACAAATTTTCTTTTAGTGGTCAGCAGCTCCGAAAAAGAAAAAAATGGACTGCCAATATCTACATGTTGAAGCGTTTATATTCAAGAAAACTCATGAAACATGTGCATTGGCATGTGAAAGAGAAGATTCGCTGCAGCTTCTTGTATGTTGAATTAGTCAGAATACTAATTTACCTCTGCACATAAGCCAAGAAAAGGGGGAACCTATAATGGCAGTGTTCTTATTTTATCTGTTGGCGAATCATTCGTCGTTTCACATTTCACGTCATGGCTGGTGGTATCTTCATTGTGGCTTCTCAGAACATGGTAAACTATGTGGGCTAGGAGTTAGTCATATTGTCTTTGAATTATTCTTCTGTACAATTTTTTAAGCTTTTCTGTCCTTGTCCATCTGTGCTGTATGAATCTTCACATTCATCCTACACATGGCTTGCATAGTTTTTTAAATTATTATTATTTAAAAACAGTTAATTGTTAATTATTTGAATGAAAGATGTATATCAATATATCTCCCACGATTTGATTCAAATAAGTTAAATATCCTGATGGTCATTAGTGTGTGATTTAGGAAATCTTGAATGAGTATTTATATGATTATGAATATCTATATCTATTTTAATTTGATTTATGATTATAGTATGGTTTTTATTAGATCATTTATTATGATTTAAATTTTAGAAAAAGCATGATTGACTTAGATTTAACTTTTGAATGATCTAATGATTTTGACAAATCTCTACTTGTAACTGTTTAGAAAAAAGAGACTTCTAACTTAAATATATATTTATTCATTATCTATTTATTAAAAAAAATTTCTTATATCTATATAATCTAATTATTTAAATAATTTTTTTTTTCTTTCCAAATACTCAAATTCTAAATATAACATTTAAACTCCACAAACCATGAGGAGTAGATGTCATATTCTAATTCATCATTCTAAAACCCCTTCAAGAAGACTGATTTGAAATCCTTGGTATACCTTCCAACCTTGTTGAGCTACAATTGCTAATACCATTCTTACTCTATCAAGTCTTGCTAATGGTACAAACGTTTTATTATAATCAAATTTATATTGTTGCGTAAATCCCCTAGCTACTAACCTTTCCTTATACTTTTCAACATCTCCTTTTTGCATGAAACTTAGTCTTGTAAACCCATTTCACACCTATACTTTCTTTTCCTTTAGGCCAATATACTAGCTCCCATGTCTCATTCTTTTCAATGGACTCCATTTCTTCATCCATTGTATTAGTCCAATGTTCTTCCTTAACATCCTTAAAATATATGGGGTCATGAACAAATAAATAAAAGTTTGATTGAAAATCTATTCCTTCTCCTTGATCATAATTTTATTGCAAACTTCTAGTTCTTGATCTCATTGATGCAAGTGTAGGATTAGAATCATTACTTGTGCATTAGGAGATGAATGGCTTGATGATTCACCTTTTTCAAGATTACCTCCTTGTGGAATTCTTGATGGAGTACCATCTTGCATACAGGTAAGTACAAGAAGTTGGGTCTACGAAAAGGGGAAATTTTAGCCCAAAAATATTGAAATGAATGGGTACTCGTTTTAAAGCATGTATCTGTTCTAAAAAAATGAAATTCCAATCCATATTTTGATTTGATTTTAGACTCATGAAAGTCTTGGTAACCCAACCCTTAGCCTTGGACTTGCAACTAAAAGACTGAGGAAATTTCAAGAGAAATAGGGTAAGTGTGAGAAGTTGGGTCCATGAAGACGAAATGTTTTGGCCAAAAAAAATACCGAAAGAAACGGGTACTCATTTTGAAAAAGAAGGTACCTGTTAAGGAATGGTAACCCCGAGCCTAATAAAATAGGGATTCTTTTTAAAACACACAATCAAAATTTGACCTTCTTTATTGATCTTTGTGTATAATGTGGGCTCACTAATGGTTCTGTTGAATCTATTATTTTTCATGTATACATCAATCTTGCTATACCATGCTCATGGTGCTTGTTTGAGACCATAGAGAGCCTTGTTCAATCTATAGACTCTATCTTCATATCCATGCAATTCATAACTTTCTGGTTGTTTCACATGTACTTCTTCCTCTAGAAAACCATTCAAGAAAGCTGATTTCAGATCCATTTGAAAAAAAATCTAATTATTTTGTGTAGCTATTGCTAAAACCATTAATAGTTTCAAGTCAAGAAACCAGATCAAATATCTCATTATGATCAATTCCATATTGTTGTGTAAAACATTTTTTTACTAACCTTGCCTTGTGCTTATCAATTTCACATTCTACATTAGATTTGGTTTTATAAACCCATTTGACACCTATGTAATCCATACCTTTAGGTATGTCAACTATACCCCATGTTTGATTCTTCTCAATAGAATCCATCTCTTCATCCATAGCTTTTATCCAATGTTCCCCCTTAACTACTTCTTCAAAATACATAGGATCATGGGAGATAAAGCAAAATATGATTACAAATTTAAATGTTCTTCTCCTTGATCATTAATCTCCATCAAACTTCTTATTTTCTTACCTTTATACTCTGACCTTAATGAGGCAAGAGTAGGATCTGATTCATCACTTACTTGTGAATTGGGAGTAGGATGAAATGCATGTCCTGGATCACCTTGTAGAAAGTTCCCCGGTGTTCTTTTTGGAGTACTTGTTCCTTCTTGTGGATTTGATTGACCTCCTTGCACATTTTGTTCTTCAATTTCTTCATTATGGGGTATAGGTTCTCCAATTTGATCTATCAACACTTCTATCCCATGCTTCTTCTTCCTTAAATTTTATATCTCTACTAATAATCACATTCTTGTAATGGGATTATACAATTTGTAAGCTTTTTGATTTCTCACTATAACCAATAAAAATACATTTCTCACTTTTATCATCCAATTTTCTTCTCAACTTAGATGACACTAGCGAATATGCAACATATCTAGATATTCTAAAATGAAATAAATTGTGTTTCTTACCATTCCATGCTTATCGTGGAATTTTTTCCTTAACACTTTTTTAAGTGCTTCTATTCAAATTGTACACTATGCATGCAACTTCTTCTACCCAAAAATCATTAGATAAATTTTTAGCCTTCAACATGCTCCTAGCCATTTCCATTATGGCTCTATTCTTCCTCTCTTCAACACTATTTTTTGTGGTGTGTACTGTGTTGTAAACCTTTCCTTGGTCCCATGATGTCTGCAAAAATCTAAAAATTTATTAGAACTAAATTTACCACCTCTATCAGATCCAAGTATCTTGATGTATAGTCCACTTTGTTTTTCCACCATAGCTTTCAACTCCTTGAATTTACTAAAGGCTTTAGACTTCTGCTTGAGAAAATATATCCAAGTCTTCCTATTGAAATCATTAATGAAGGTTAGAAAATAAAAACTATCTCCAAATGATGGAGTTTGCATCGATCCACATAAATCACTATGAACTATCTCCAATAATTCCCTTTCTCTATATGAGTCTCCTACTAGAAAACTCTCTCTATGTTTTTTTTCCAAAATGCAATTCTCACATGAATTGGTTGGTTGCTCTATAGGGGGCAATCCTTTTACCATATGTTTCTTTTATAACAAACTCAAACCTCCAAAATTTAAATGCCCATACCTTAAATGTCATAGCCATGATTGGTCTAAATACATAGTTTTTAAATTGGCTTCCTCTTCTCCCTGCATGCACATAATTTGAAGAGGAAAATTTGATTCCTTGTCATCTCCACTCTTGCAATTAACTCAATTCATTTGGAAATCTATCCAATATTGTGCAAACATTATTTGTAAAAGATACCTTATAGCCTTTTTCTACTAACTTTCCAACACTCATAAGATTATGCTTTAGTCTAGGTATAACATAAACATCAGGAATAAATATTCTTTCACCATTTTTATCAAAATATTTATTACTCCTTTACCCATTATAACCTCTTTATTTCCTAATTTCACTTTATAATTTATTGAATCATCAAGACTAGTTGATGTAGGAGCATTCCTAGTTGTAAAGCAATTTTGTATGAACCAAAAATATTTCTTTTGTTTCATTTAAGTCTATACCAGTTTCAACAGTTGATTATGCATTTCATCACATTGTCATTTCTCAACTCATAGAGTATGATATAGCATCTACATGAGGTCATCTGCACCATATCGATATTTTAGGAAGTTTTCATTCATTTGCAAAAAAAATATTGCTTTCATAATTCACTATTATTTTTTGTTAGAGCATTTAGGGCCGAATTGGTCCAAAATTCATAGTGTGGACCTATTCTTGAATGTGTAGAGCTTAATGGAGCGTAATACAAGAATTTTGGGTCCAATGGGATCTTTCTTGGAGATCCACATTATGTTTCATTCTTGAAGGGATTATATTCATGTTTTAGGGTCGACATACACACTTGATCAATCATTAGGGTTTGCAGACCCTTGAGGCTCACATGTACCATAATTGGAGTTGAAGAATCATATTTAAAGTCATTTTTTATTCATTTTAAAGCAATCAATCAATAGTTGACATCAATGACAACACAAGCCTATTGACATCAATGACAACACCTTCATACTTTCAACAATCTCCCCCTTTATCATTGATGGCAATACAAGATGTGAAAAACCATCAAAGACAATTCTCCTTTATTGATTAGATAGCTTACACAACATTTGTTTCTCCCCCTTTCAACTTATTATTTTTCACATGCTTCACTCTCCCTTTGAAAATAATGATTAGACAACATACACAAATTTCTTCCCCTGATACCTTGTGCCTTTTACATGATTCTCTCCCCCCCTATGACATCAACGCAAAATAATAAAAAAAATTGCATTGTTCTCCCCCTTTGAAATTGAACCAAGATATATGCAACTACTCTGAATACACACCATCCTACACCAAATCAACAAACTTTGCATAATGACAACACTCACTCCATACTGCAACAATGTCAGTACCTACTCCCCCTGAGAGGTAGCCACCGACATCAATCCAGAATAAAGGATAGATCATGAGATCCACTTGAATGATGCATCTCTTTATGCATATGATTCAAAGAAGGAGGGGAAATAACCCCCAACTTCTCTTGGAGATACTCAAAAGTATCCTTAGGAAGAGCCTTAGTGAATATGCCAACAATTTGAACCTTTGTAGGCACATATTCAAGCTTCACTTCATTATTCATAACCTTCTCTCTTAGAAAGTGATATTTGATTGAAATATGTTTTGTCCTTGACTGCATCACTTGGTTCTTTGAAATATTTATTACATTTATATTGTCACAAAAGATAGAAATAGGCTCATCATACACCACCCTGATATCCTTTAATGTTTTCCTCATCCATAAAAATTGTGTGCAACAAGATGCTACTGCAATATACTCAGTCTCTGTAGTAGATAAAGAAATTGAATCATGTTTCTTACTTAACCATGATACCAATCTACATCCAAGAAAGAATGCACCACCACTTGTACTTTTTCTATCATCAACACAACCAACCCAATCTGCATCTGTGTAAGCACTCAATGTAAAATTAGTATCTTTTGGATACCATAAGCCATGATCTAGAGTGCCCTTTAGGTATCTGACTACCCTCTTCACTACTACAACATGTGACTCTCTATGATCTTCTTGAAATCTAGCCACAAGACAAACTGCATACATAATATCCGGTCTAGTAGTTAAATATAATAGTCCACCAATCAAAAATATGTAGTTTCTCTGATAAACCTTAAGGGATTCATCATTCTTGCTCAATTTATAGCTAGCAACCATAGGAGTACATACCAGTTTGGAGTCTTCCATTCTAAACTTCTTCAATATTTCTTTCATATTTTGACTATGAAATGAATATTCCTTTATTTGTTTGATTGATTTGTAGCCCAAGGAATAAATTCATCTCCCCAAACATAGACATCTCAAATTACTTCTATATCTCTTCTGCAAACTTCTCACACATAGCTTCATTGCCTCTAAAAATTATTTCATCAACATACACTACTACAATCAAGGTTTGATCTTTCTCCACCTTAAAGTAAAGATTACTATTTGCAATACCTTTATTGAATCCTTGTTGTATCAAATAATTATCCAACCTTATATATCAAGCTCTAGGAGTTTGCTTCAATCCATACAATACCTTCTTTAATCTGCAAACTATATTAGGTTTATCTTGTTACATTGATGGTTACCATTGCACCAAAATATCAACTTATCAATGCTCGATATAACTACTAGATTTATACAAGTTCTACGAGAGGCTATTAAGCCATGTCATGAACCCAAGTACCACACTACACCAAGGAGACCAAGCGACACACTATCTTGGAACAATCACCCCTAGTGCAAGCAAGGGGTTTGAACCCATGACCTTAGCTCTAATACCAATTGTTACATTAGTGGTTGTCATTGTACCAAAAGATCAACCTATTAATGCTCGATATAACTACTAGATTTATACAAGATCCATGGGAGGCAGTTAAGCCATGTCATGAACCCAAGTGCCACGCTACACTGACGAGACCAAGGGACACACCATCTTGCAACATATTTGACAATTGAAATACTTTTTGTTGTTCCATGTATACTTCCTCTTCCAACTCTCCATTCAAGAAAGCAGACTTCACATCCATCTGATAAACTTTGAAATCCTTATATGCTACAAAATCTAAAAACATACCGATTGCTTCCATTCTAACCATCAGAGAAAATGTCTCCTCAAATTATATTCCTTCAACTTGTGCATATCCTTTACACACAAGTCTTGCCTTATTTATTACCAATTCTCCATTCTCATTCAGTTTGTTTCTGAATACCCACTTAGATCCAATTATGTTTTTATTTGCTAGTCTTGGGACAAGTTCCCAAGTTTGATTTTTCTCAATCAACATAAGTTCTTCTTCCATAGCTTTCATCCAATGTTCATCTTGACATGCCTCAATCACTATTTTAGGTTCAACTTTAGAAACTAAACATAAATTTACTTTTTCTTCAACATCTTTCCTTCTTATCAACAAAATTTTTCTTTTGGACCTCTAATGATATGTTCTTCAGAATTATTTCTCTTCACATACTTAGGGGTTTTAGGGGTCTTTTCTGGAGCTTGTTCCTTGGACCTCTTCATCTTGTGTTTCCTATTCCTTAGCTTTTTCTTCTTCTCTGCAGATAGGTTCATCTAATTCATATCAATCTATCACCATTGAATTCTATAGATCTTCATCCACTTTGACACTTGCACTCTCAAAAATCTTTCTCAATATTTTATTGACATTTGCAATTTTTTCTTTTACTGGAATTTCCAAGGAATATACCTTCATCAGACCTTGCATCAAAATTTCCTAAGTATTCTTCATCTCTTTTAATATAGAATTTTCTTCTAAACACTCTAAAGTACTTGATAGTAGGGATCCTTCCATACCATAACTCATAGGGAGTCTTTGTGTTGTTTTCTTTTGCTTGAACTCTGTTAAGTATGTAAATAAAAATATGAATTGCTTCTCTCTAGTAAATTTCTGGTAGATTAGCTTCTTTCATCATAGTCCTTACAACTTCTTGAATAGTCATTTTTTTCTTTTCAACCACTCCATTTTTATAAGGAGTCCTAAGGGCAGATAAATGCCTCTTTATGCCATGATTCTCACAAAACATGTTAAATTCATTGGAGGATAATTATCCACCTTTATCAAACCTCAAATATTTGAACTTCAAATCCATTTTGAACATTTTAAACCATAACTTTAAATGCTTTGAATCTATCTAGGGCTTCAAATTTTTCTCTAAGAAAAGTAACCCATGCCATTCTAGAATAATCATCGATCAAAAAAATGAAATACGTATCACCTTGTAGAATTATCACTCTTGTAGGACCACAAAGGTCTGTATCCACTAATTCTAATAATTCGGTAGAATATTATTCTTTACCCTTGAAACTTCTTGTTTTCTTTCCAATCTGACATTCCTTACAGGCAACATTGATAGGCTAAATTGTAATCCTTGTAAAATCTCTCACATTTTGAACTAAACTAATTCTAACCATGTTATCAAAATTGATGTGACACATCCTCCTGTGCCATAACCAACTTTCATTAATCTGATTCATAAAGCAATGACCATCAACACCCTTAAGTTGATAAACATTTCCATCTGTCCTCTTTCCAACAAAAAACATAGTTCTAAACCCTTTTCTACACTAAAAAACAAACCCAACTTCAAGAAAAAACATTTCTTAGGGCGAGTTATCAAATAATCTACCTCCATGCTCATAAATTTTATTTTAGTGGTTAGCAACTCAAAAGAAGAGAAAAAATGCACTGCCAATATTTACATGTTCAAGAATTTATATTAAATAAAAGTCATGAAACATGAGCATTGCCATGTGAAAAGAAGATTTGTTGCACCTTCTTGTATGTTTAATTAGTCAGAATATTAATAATACCTCTCTATAAAAGTGATACATAACAAGCAAACCTATACTAGCAGTGTTTTTATTTTATCTATTCGTGAATAATTCATCGTTTCACATTTCACATCATAGCTAGTGTTTTCATTGTGAATTCTCAGAAAATGAAACGAAATTAACGTTTCCCATGTTGGCCTCAACAACAATAATATCTAATAGTAGAACATGACAAAAAATAGTGGGCTAGAAGGAAGTTAGATTGTCTTTGAATTATTCTTTTGTATAATTTTGTAAGGTCTCTTTGTCCTTGTCCATCTGTGTTGTATGAATCTTCACATTCATCCTACACATGACTCACATATTTTTTATTTTTTATTATTATTTAAAAAAAATAAAATTAATTATTGAAACAACAAAAAATGGAATTTGGTTTCATATGGTTTAGAACATAGAGCAAAAAACACTTTCACAATTATCTCATTGAAGGGAAACCCTAAAGATCTCAATCAAAGGTATGCAAGGGAAAAGAGATTTGACAATAGGGTTGTCCTAAGGTCTGATTAAAAAATAATGAGGGGTTCACCACCATGCTAGGGCTTGTAGAGACTAATGAAATGCAAGATGTAATGCTTAACCTTAATATGATGAAATCTTTAACTAAAAGACCTAAAAATGCATGTAAATCAGAATGAAAAGGTGAGATCTCAGAAGCATGCACCTACAAACCTAAAGAAAGCTAGAATGAGATCTGAAATACTGAAAATCTTAAATTTTTGACACACTAGGACTCATATGCTAGTCTGGGCGTATCACTCCTAGATCAAGGTTTCTGGGTAGGAACTGGTTTATGGAAAAAGGGTATCTAAAACTGCAAAAATTTGGAAAAATTCCTGTAGTTGGACTCACACGCCACTTTTGGCGTATTAGTCCCATTCCATTTTCTCAGGAATTCAAAGTTTAGATCTGTGCTCCAATCTTCGCTCTTTCCTTCCAAACTGATTTATGAATCCGAAACCCTAATTTCGGACCCGTTAAAGACTTTTTTTGAAGATAGCAACCTTGGAAATGAGAGGACAACTCCAAAAAATTTCTCCAAAATTTTAACCTAATCTTCAAGGGATCTTCAAGCTCCAAGACACCTAGATCTGCAATCACACATGTAGAGAGAGGAAAAATTGTTGATTTGAACTAGTAAATGGGGGTTTTCCTTGGGTAAACTCCTTTTAGGTAATTAAACCAAATGATTACATAATGAAATAAAGACATGGAACATGAAACATGAAACATGAACAATGATACCTTGAATGATGTCCTATAAATCAACAACCTAACATGAAGTGTCCATGAAGGATGTGGATGTAGATCTTGAAATAAGTGTAGAACAATGCTTGATCTTGGATCTTGAATGCAACTGTTGGAAAAACAAGGATAGACAACTAAGAGGGGGGGTGAATAAGTTGTTACAGAATTTACACTTATTCAACTTTAATCAACCTTTAATCTGAGATTTGATTATTAACAGTGAAAGAATAAATCATAAACACATCAGAGACACATAAACACCAATATTTTATACGTGGAAACCCTGTTAGGGGAAAAACCATGGTGGATGTTAGTCCACAAGATTATACCCTGTTAGAAGGATAATGAAAGAATGAATAGGGAATGCACATGCATTCAGGCACACTACCTAGAGCTCACTACTCAAAGGGAAGGCTCACTACCTTACATAAGATAATCAGATTAAATCCATCTGATGAGGTTGAACTAAGGAATTAGCTTCTACAAAAGCTTGATGACAGTTTCGGTTAGGCATAGAAACACTTCTTCACACTTCGCTCAATCTTCTTCACACTCTTCTCTGAAATCAAATGATTTGATCTTCATTCACACATTTCACATACACACCACACACTTACACTTCCACACTTCTTATACACATTCCAAAAATGAAGAAACAATCGCTCTTATATATCCGCTACATGAATTTACATCAACAACTCTATTGGCCATAAATAAAGAATAAATTACAACTGTCAGCCTCAATATATGAAAAAATATCAGTGCGCACCAACCTAAGTCGGTCACAGCATAGTGAGGACCTAAATCAACATCCTCGAACATGCCAAATAGTAAAATATTAATCCGTAAGGATCTGCAACACGCTACCAACATCATGTCAGCCAAGAACATTGAAACTCAAATACACAAAGAAAAATATTTAATCACGAACACACCAATCAATGTGGACATACCACATTGATAGAGCACGATCTAGAAAATTACTGAACAGATCTCAAGAATGTATGCAACAACTCAATTCATCGGAATCACAATTACATATTCCAGAAACACCTGCTACAGTAATTGAATAACTATAGGGCACAAAACTTCATAACTTTCTCAATTCTTGATGCACACCTTTGAAACTTTTAGACAACATAGTAGATAGGCTCAACAACAAACCCTTTAATGTGCGCCTTTTGATCATCAACGTACAAAACTTTCCATCACTCTGACCTTCTCATCTTCACAGACTACCTGCAATATATTTATTACAATTTTCTCAATATCTTCGACATATAAAGCCTTCAATCCTTTTATGCTAATAGTGTTGACATCAATGAAAACCACATATCAACAAAACAACCACAATATCCAACAATCCCCCCCTTTGGTATTGATGGAAACACATGATTTTTAAAATACCATCAACACAACTAGCTCTTCATACACTACTCTTCTCCCCTTTGTTATGCGCTTCTCCTCCTTACATTTCTCTCCCTTACAGTACAAGATATTTCACATTACACTTCTCCCCCTTTGACATCAATGGAAAAGGTACACAAGCTTTGAACCACATATCATCTGAATCATCTGACTACTCCCCCTGAGTAGCAACCACCATAACATCAATTCAAAACAAGATCTGACTGTAGGTGCATGAATTGATGCAAAGAATTGCATCTTAGTTCATATTGGTGGGGGGAAATCACCCCTAAATCACCTTTGAGATACTCAAAAGCATCCTTAGGAAACAGTTTAGTAAAGATGTCTACAATTTTCTCCTTTGTAGGCACATATTCCAATTTGACCTCTTTATCACTCACTTTATCTCTCAAAAAGTGATAGCTGATAGATATATGTTTTGTCTTTGAGTGTAACACCGGATTCTTAGATATGTTTATGGCACTTGAATTTTCATAGAATATAGAAATAGGCTCATCATACTCAACTCTGATATCTCTCAGTATCTACTTTATCCACAATACTTGAGTACAGTTGTTTGCAGCAACAATATACTCTCCCTTAGTAGTAGATAAGGAAATGGAGCTCTACTTTTTACTTAGCTAAGACACCAAATTCTTCCCTAGGAAGAATGCACCACCACTTGTACTTTTCCTGTCATCCACATCTCCTACCCAATCTGCACCTGTAAAAGCATTTAGAGTAAGATCATCATCCTTAGGATACCAAAGACCAAAATCAACTGTTCCTTTAGGTATCTAAAAATTCTCTTTATTGCATTCATGTGTGATTCCTTTGGATCAACCTGATATCTAGTAACCATGTGCACAACATTCATAATGTCTGGTCTGGTCTAAGTCAAATATAACAATCCACCAATCATTGACCTATATCTTGTTTGATTAGCCTTAGGAGAATCTTCATTCTATGTTAGCTTGCATCCAGTTACCATGGGTGTACCAACTAGCTTTGAATATTCCATGCCAATTTTTTTAGTAACTCTCTTACATATTTGGACTGAGAAATAAAAATTCCATCATCTAACCGAGTAATTTGCAATCCCAAAAATAATTTCAATTGTTTTATCATTGACATTTAAAATTCACTTTTCATTTCATCAGCAAACTTCATGCATAATTCATCATCACCTTCAAAGATAATGTCATCAACAAATACTTCAATAATTAGCTCTTTATTCTGATCCAACTTGAAATAAAAATTGTTGTCAGCAGTACCTTTATTGAATCCAAGTTTCAACAAGTATTTATCCAATCTAGCATACCATGCTCTAGGGGCTTTCTTGAGTCCATATAGTGCTTTCTTGAATTGGAAAACCATGTCTTTTTCATCAGTTAGTTGAAATCCATCCGGTTTTTCAACATAGACTTCTTCTTCTAATTCACCATTCAGGAATGCTGAATTTACATCCATTTGATAGACTTTGTAATTATTGAAAGTAGCATAAGCAAGAAATAACCTTATAGCTTAAATTGTAGCAACAAGGGGCAAAGGTTTCTTCAAAATCAATACCTTCTATCTGTGAGTATCCTTTACATACCAGTCTTGCTTTGTTTCTAACTACTTCACCTTGCTCATTCAACTTATTCTAAAAGACCCATTTGGTTTAAATCAAATTTTTGTCTTGAGGTCTAGGAACAAGAATCCAAGTATCATTTTTCTCTATTTGCATCAGTTCTTCCTTCATTGCTTCCATCCAATATTCATCTTTACATGCTTCATTGGTATTGCTAGGCTCAGTCTTGGATATTAGACAATATTCTTCTACAATTCTTCTTCTAGTCTACACACCTTTTTTCTTGTCTCCTATGATCTGACTTTTAGAATGACTTCACTTTACATACCTTGGAATTTTGGGTTCTTCTGTTCTTTCTTCTACATTTCCAGTGTCTTCTCCTTCATGATTGTCTTGATTCACCGAAACATTTTGAATTTGATTATGTTTTTGTGCATTCTTTCCATCATCAGTACTATCTTTTTGGTCATCTGAATCATATCCACAATACCTAGATGATCTGACAATGTCTTCAACAACTCTAGCATTTGCACTTTCAACTATTTTCTTCAATCTTTTATTGTAACACCAGTATGCTTTGCTCTTGGTAGAGTAAACCAAAAAGATTCCTTCATCACTTCTAGCATCAAATTTACCAATATCTTTATCTCTCTTAATATAACATCTACTTCCAATTTTTTTGAAATGCTTAATAGTAGGCTTATAACCAAACCATAGCTCAAAAGGAGTCTTACCAAAATTTCCATTGACATTTACCCGGTTGATAGTATACACAACAGTGCTTACAAATTCTCTCCAGTAGAAATGAGGAACATTACCTTCCAACATCATAGTTTTGGTAGCATCTAAGATTGTTCTGTTCTTTCCCTCAACAACTCCATTCTATTGTGGGGTCTGGGGAGCAGATAACTATCTTTTTATTCCATGCTCTTCACAAAATAAATTGAACTCCCGGGAAGTGAATTCACCACCTCTGTCTGATCTCAAACATTTGATCTTCAAACCTGTCTCATTCTTTTCCAAAGCTTTGAAGCTTTTGAATTTTTCTAATGCCTCATATTTTTCTCTTAAGAAAGCAACCCACACCATTCTAGAATAATCATCAATAAGCAACAGAAAGTACCTTTCTCCTTGTAGACTTCTGATTCTGGATGGACCACATAGATTAGTATGTACCAAATCTAGTACTCCATTGGAATGATGTTGTTTGCTCTTAAAATAAATTCTTGTCTACTTTCCCATCTGACATTCCTTGCATATAGTGTTAGTAGGATTTACTAACTTAGGTAGATCTTTGACTGCTTGTGTGGAGCTTATTTTGAAAATTTTATCAAAATTTACATGAAACAACCTTCTATTCCATAACCAGCTAACATTAACTTGAGAAATAAAACAACTTTCACTTAGAGCAGCATTTAAATGAAAAATATTACCTCTTGTCTTTATACCTAAAGCAATCACATTTCCTGATCTTCCCAATATCCTGCACTTACCGTCTTTGAACTTAAGATTGTAACCTTTGTCAACTATTTGTCCAACACTCAACAAATTGTGCTTCAAACCTTCAACATATAGGACATCATCAATATTACATTTACCCCCAAGAGAAATAGTGCCTCTGCCACAAATCACACAAGCATTGTTATCTCTAAATCTTACAACACCACCATCATATTTTTCCAAGCTTAGAACTTTTCTTTTTTCACCAGTCATATGATGTGAGCATCCATTATCAATCAACCACTCATCCTTCTCATCAATCCTGAATGCAAGAGCTTTCTCAATATTCTGATTACTAGCTGATTCAGTGGACACTGGACTATTTTCCTTGATAGCAATGAATACCCATTCATCTTCATTTCCAATTTATTTATTAGATTCATCATCAGTAACACCTTCTTCAACATAATAACATTTCTTTTGAAATCTAGACTTATCAGGTTTATACTTAGAAACTATTTCAGGACACCTTGATGCAAAATGACTTATCTTATTGCAAGAGAAACATTTAATAGACAACTTTCCTTTATACTTACCTTGTCATCTGACTTCTCTTTTCACAATTAGTGCTTCCAATTCTTCTAGATCTCTTTCTTCATCTGAGCTCTCTCTTGGATCATATCTTTGTTGGATTTTTATGGATACAGTAGCTTTGAATGCAGACTCTATCTTAGGAGAAGATTCACCAAATTCACTCAACTCAAAGGAAATAAATTTTCCAATCAGCATGTCTCTTGTTACATTTGTTACTATCCTAAGCTCTTCAATAGCATGGGATATTTTTTGGTAAGAAGTAGGCACGAATCTAAGTATTTTAGCCACAATCTCATCTTCTTCCAAGATTCCACCGACACATCTAATGCCCATCACTAGTTCATTTACCTTTTGCATGAAAGAAAAGATGTTTTCATCTTCAATCATCTTCATGTTCTCCCACTTGCCTTTCGAACTTTGTAGCTTAGCAACTTTCACTAGTGCATCTCCTTCATATAATGTTTCCAACTTTTTCCAGATCTCATGTGTAGTCTTCAGACCTATCACATTTGTCATCTCTAAATCTATCAAAGCACATAGCAATGCTTCTATAGCCTTGGTATTAGTTTTTGCTTCTTTGATCTCATCAGTAGTAGAGGGACCATTCTGAGGAATAGTATAGGCATTCTTTGTAATCTTCCAGAAAGGCTCACCAATGCACTTCAAATGACACTCCATTCTAACTTTCCACAAAGAGTAGTTTGTACCATTGAATCTAGGACTATTCTTCTTGTATGATTCCATCTCGGATCGCCTCAAGCTATTATAATTCTTTAGAGGAACTAGCTCTGACACCAATTTTTGGAAAAACAAGGATAAACAATTGAGAGGGGGGGGGGGTGAATTAGTTGTTACAAAATTTACACTTATTCAACTTTAATCAACCTTTAATCTCAGATCTGATAATTAACAGTGAAAGCATAAATCAACAACACATCAGAGACACATAAACACCAAGATTTTATACGTGGAAACCCTGCTAGGGGAAAACCACGATGGATGTTAGTCCACAAGATTATACCCGGTTAGAATTATAATGAAAGAATGAATAGGGAATGCACATGCATTTAGGCGCACTGCCTAGAGATCACTGCTCAAATGGAAGGCTCATTGTCTTACATAAGACAATAAGATTAAATCCATCTGATGAGGTTGAACTGAGGAATTAGCTTCTACAAAAGCTCGATGACAGTTCTGGTTAGGCACAAAAACACTTCTTCACACTTCGCTCAATCTTCTTCACGCTCTTCTCTGAAATAAAATGATCTGATCTTCATTCACATATTTTTCATACACACCACACACTCACACTTCCACACTTCTCATACACATTCCAAAAATGAAGAAACAATCGCTCTTATATATCCGCTACATGAATTTACATCAACAACTCTGTCGACCACAAATAAAGAATAAATTATAGCTGTCGGCCTCAATACATGAAAAAATATCAATATGCACCAACCTAAGTCAGTCACAACATAGTGAGGACCTAAATTAACATTCTTGAACATGCTAAGCAGTAAAATATTAATCCGTAAGGATTCGCAACATGCTACCAATATCATGTCAACCAAGAACATGAAAACTTGAATACACAAAGAAAAATATTTGATCACAAACACGCCAATCAATGTGGATGTACCACACTGATAGAGAACAATCTAGAAACATTACTGAACATCTCAAGAATGTATACAACAACTCAATTCATCAAAATTATAATTTCATCTTCCAGAAACACCTGCTACAGTAACTGAATAACTGTAGGAGCACTAAACTTCATAACTTTCTCAATTCTTGATGCGACCCTCTAAAACTTTCAAACAACATACTAGATAGGCTCATCAAAAAACCCTTTAATGCATTCCTTTTGATCATCAATGTACAAAAAACGCCATCACTCTGACCTTCTCAGCTTCACAGACTGCTTGCAATATATTTATTATAATTCTCTCAATATCTTCGACATATACAACCTTCAATCCTTTTATGCTGATAGTGTTGACATCAATGACAACCACATATCAACAACACAACCACAATATCCAATATGCAACATCATAATACTAGCTCACCAACATGCTTGATGCTTGATACCCTTGACATGATGATGGATCTTGAATTGCTGCAATAATTGATGAAGGATTCTACCCTTGAATGCCTTAGAAGTGATCTTGTAAACTCTCTTGATGATCTAGTAAAGTCTTGGAATGCTTAACTCTTGAGTGCTTGAGTTGATATCATGACAACTTATGTTTCTTAGGTGAAATAATGATTTGAGACCTCATTTATATAGGTAATCCATCTAATATCCCGTTAATTTAATCTTGCAGGCCGACATTTATGAAACTTGAACTTAAAACCCAATTTTCTTGCTCAAAACCTTAAAAATAAGCCAAATGGGACTCATACACAATTTGTGGCGTATGGGTCCCAGGTGGGACCCATATGACCAAGGTGGTGTATGGGTCCCATAGGGCCTATTTGGAGAGAGAAAGTGTTGGGGTGATGAGAAATTAAGTCTATTTGTTGATATTGTTGGGATTTTGATTGAAATATGCCTTGGGATGCACAATATAAGGTCTTAGAGGTCTATTAATGATGATATTAAGGTCATAAATGCAAGAGGGATCAAAATTCAATGTGAAAGTATAAATAAATACACTTTACAACATTAAATTAAGGAAAAAATAGGTCTATTTAGCTTAAAAGGGCCCTAAATCCCATGTGAATGTGTAAAACACATTACAACACTAGATTAGGTCCACTTAGTTTATAAGCCTCCTAAATTTAATGTGAAGGTGTAAATAAATACACTTTACAACACTAAATTAAGGAAAATTTAGGTTTATTTAGCTTAAAAAGGTCCCAAGACCTAATGTGAATGTGTAAAACACATTACAACACTAAATCAAGGCGATATTAAGTCTAATTTATCATTAATTATTCTCAAATCAAGCACATAAAAGGTGTACTTTTTTCATCATTACATCTAGCCCCCAATTTAGTGAGAGGATGAACTTGCTTCAAACTCACATTAAAGTAGACATTCAAGAGGGGTCCATGAATACCAATGTAGATGGTCTAGGATAATAAAGATTGAGGAGGCATCCAAGCCCCTAGGATACAAGATCCTACATCAAATCAAAATAAGCACAAAGGGATACACACATAGTGTATGATTTGCAGCAAAACAAGATACACAAACATACAATGCCAGAGATATGAAGACGAAAGGAAAAGAAAGAAAGAAAAAGGTGGATCAAGCTTCGACCATTTTTCCAACATGACATGGATTAGATCTAGGTTGTTTGTCCAAAAATGCACACTCACTCTGAGGCAACGAAACTTCAGGCTTTCTGTTGGGTGAGTAATTTAAGAAGGTGAGACACATACACACGCGGCTGGTATGTGCTCACACACACACACGAGTGGCTAAGGGAAAGTCATGCCTCAAATCGACTTTCTGTCCAACTAGACCAAAGTTATACCTCTTGATAACTTTGATAAGGTGCCACACAACAATGAACTTCGAGCTTCATGAGGCAAGCAAAACTTTGTATGCTTGGAACTCATGAACAAAAAAGATGACACCATAGGCATGCAAAATGTCTTATGCAAGGTGGCCATATAGCAAAATTTGTAAATGTGAAATAGATATGCTCAAAGGGATTTTGCTTGTTCATGTAAGGTCTCTTTTTAGGGAACATTGTGCCTAATGTCTCCAAGAGAGGAAAAGTCAAAGAAATATCATGCTCTTGGAGGAAATCAAACACAATGACGCCACCAAGAAAAGGACACATCACAACAAAAAAGAAAATCACACAATGAAACATGAGTGTCAATGTATGCCCCCACTTTAAAGCGGTTGCTAACACCATTTTTGTGAGAAATTTCTGTAAAGTAGAAGAAAATATGATAGCTTATTCGGAAAGCTCTATGCCAAGTCATATGTTTCCAATAAGATACATCATGGAAAGGGGAAGGGGTTGCCCCAAAAATGTATAACTTAGTACGTCACATTCGAGCCAACTTAAGGCATGTCATCCACATCCCAAGATTGCTCTTATATGTACATGAAAGGTGGTCAACTAGCCAAAAGAGACAACAACAAGTGACATATAGGGACAAGGCTACCTAACCCCTTGTCCCCACTTTGTGCAGGACAAGGATGAGCCAAAAAGGATGAAAATAATTTTTAATTAGAGAAACTGGGTGCTTCGACAAAAGGAAGAGCACCACAATCCCTAAGATGCTGAATTTTGTTACTCAAATCCTTACATTCATTAGAAAAATGACCATGAACTCTATGATATGTGCAAAATGAACTCTTGTAGTAAAATTTCTTGTGTTCTTGGAGGGAGAGATATCAAGCGATCTTGGAGGAGTCTCGACAAGATACTCTCTTGATTAACAGAAGATGTTCCTTTATTTTGTGACAAAGATATCTCTTGCTTAGTACAAGGTGTCATACCTACACAAGACTCTTTAGATTGTGAGATTTTTTTCTCTCCTTGAAAGGATTAGGATGTAAAATCTAATGAATTCAAATCATTAGTGTTTTGCGAGATGACATTGACATTAAACAAATATTTTTTTGTTTGTTTCAATTCTTGCGAAAGATAAAAATCAAGACTACTAGTGTCTATCAGTTCAAGATGCACTATTATTAAAGTCGACTTAGAAGAATCTTTTGTAATAGTGTTGATATTAAGTGAAGTCGTGTTTATGTCTTTCAAGGGACAATAACCAATACCACTAGTCTTTTCTTGTGTGTGAGGCTCTATACAAACATGGTTACCTTGTTCTCTAGCACCACATCCTTTTCCACTATATCCAAGTTGTTTCATGAGTTCATAACATTTTCCATAAAGCATTTTCATTTCTTTAGGATTCGGTGGTTGTTGATAGTCAGTTTCGTCAAAGTTTTTTGTGTATGTTATCTTTTCTTCTAAAGTGGTTGAGGTGGATGCTTTCGAAGGGTCTTTTGAATTTTGTGTTAACATTACTGCTTTTTTATTTTCCCTTTCCAGAGTCTTTGTTTATGATCTTGTATTCTCCCATGAATGTTGGTTCGAAGTCTAAGGAACCCCAATCATCTTCTAATAGCATTGTGACTTCCTCAATGTGTTTTTCTTTGTCTTTCTATTGCATGAGTTCTACTTGTGTAGTTGGTGTCAATGTTTTCAAAGGACTTTCCTTGTTTTTCTCAATGTTCAAACAACTATTTGGGTTAGGGTCAACCTCGAGTGTGTACACTTTGTTGTTGTACCTATGTATTTCAATTTTTGATGAAGATTAGAAGGCACCCCATTCATTGCATGAATCCACGGTCTACCTAAAAGGAGGTTATATGAAAGATCATGAGGCATAACATGGATCGGTGTTTCTAATGTAGCCTCCCCAACTGTAATAGGTAAAGTGATCACACCAAGCGGTTGTTTTCCTACGATATCAAATCCCATAATAGATAAATAATCAAGTTAAATTTTTTATTTATCCATCCCAAGCCTATCCAAAAGGGTCAAACTACACACATTAAGGGTTGAGCCATTGTCAACAAGTGTTCACTTTATCCCTATCCTTTTATATCGAGATATTATTATTAAAGCTTCATTTTGTTTTTGCACTTCAAAAGGAGGGAGCTCACTTTGGTGAAAAACAATGTTAGCATTTATTCCTTGAATCAAGGCTGCTATGCCATTCATTTCAATATTAGAAGGGATAGGAACTTGTTTCAAAGCACTTTGAATCTTGTTATGATATTGAGGGGAGGCTTGAATAAGATCCCACAATGATATCTTAGCAAGAGTATTCTTAAGTTGTTCAACAAGATCACACTCCTTTCCACGAGGAGGACCCGACAAGATAGGGTTAGGTAGGATAGGATTAGGCAATGGGAGGGATGTTGATGGTATTTGTCTTGGTTGCGGATTTTTTCTAGTGTTATATGTATGAGCAATGGTATTATGACTCGACTGCTATGAAAAATTATTCTTAGGTGGGTAAAGGATAAGTTCAAGTTTGTTTTGAATTTGTTGTTTGTGTGATAATGGGTAAAGAATTAGAGGATTCTTAGGATGTCCCATGGGGTATGTAGGAGGTTCATTAATTAGGGGGGATCTAATGGACACTTGTGCATTCATAACCTCAGTGGTTTTGGTTTGATGTATTTCTAATAAAGGGAAATCTATTATCATCTATTTACCATAATCCAAGGAAGTCATATCATTATTGTTGTCATTTTCTTTCACCATGGTATCCTCCCTAGGAGGAGAGTTTTTAGGAGAACCACAAACCGAATGTTCTTGACATTCAAGGTTTGGTTCTTCCAAAATGACTTCATTGCAAGTAGGGGAATGATCAACGGTTGAATTTTCTTATTTATCAATGATAGAATTCTCTTGTTCAATAATGTTTTTCCTAGGGGAAGAGAAACACATAAAATTCTCATGACTTTAATCAATCAAAGTATCTTTTTCACAACTAGGAGAGATACTAGTAGAAGAACAAGTATGAGTTTCATGATCATTTATGATTTCATTCCTTTGTTCTCTAATGTCTTGCAAAATAGGATAAGTAGGGGAAGGATCATAAAGAGGGTTGTTATAGACCTTAAATATTTGATCATCTAACACCAACATATCCTCATAATTACAATCTCATCTTCTTCCACTAAATCATTCTCACAAGCAAAGGGAGAGTGGAAAGTAGGTAAGGTGATGTTTAGAAACGTGTTTATGATTTCATTCTCTTGTGCTATAATATATTCTAATGTAGGAGAGTTTATAGAAGAGGAGCTTCCAAAAATATCATGATTCTCAAATAGTGCATCTTATAACACCAAAATACCTTCGTCACATGTAGGAGAGGTATTAGGAGAAGAGAAACTATGATCATCAGGATTGTCTATTTTTTCATCTTCTATCACATCATTCCAACAAATAGGAGAGATAGGAGGGGGTGTAAGTTTAAGGAAAGCATTAAAATTTTCAATCTCTTGCACTAAGAGACTCTCATAACTAGAAAATGTATTGAACGAATGACTAACATGCCTATTGACTAACATTTTCTTTGCAAACTTGGGAAAGACAGATACTAACATTTGTAAAAAGTAATTTATGCAAATTTAAAATGGAAAGAGACTTAAATGCAATGTAAATACCTAGAATGAAGTTTGCAAATGTAATTTTCAGATTTCAAACAAGGTAATTTGCTAATTACACTATGCAATAATTTGAAAATGAAATGTTGTAAATACAAATTTGGATTTAAGCAATGCTTGAAATGAACCGATTTAAGCTAGATCTAGTGAAATGCATGTAATAGAAACTCAACCTATTGAAAAAACTAACTAATGGCAGAAAACAAAAGTGTAGAAACAAGGGTTTTAATCTTGGAAAATGCAGTTTCAGATCTGCACTTGGACTAAATCACCTAGAGGGCCGTATGAGTCCCAATGAGGCTTTTTTGCATAATTTTCAGTAAATTTAATTGATTTTTATGCTTTTCTATTTGTATGATCTGTAGACTAAATGTAAATTCAGTTTTCAAATGCTTTTCAATGATTTGAGATGCAAAAATGCAACCTATATATGCAGTTTCACTAATGCAAGGTTTAGAAACCCTAGAATGCCAATTAACTAATGCAAACCTTAAAGCAATGTTAATGCAAGAAAAATATAGGATGATGATGCACTCCAAATCAGAATTATGATGTTCTAAATATAGGTTCACCAAAGTGAAACAATTGAAAGTGGAATTTTCTTTCGTATGGTTTAGAACATAGAGAAAAAGCCACTTTCACAATTATCTCATTGAAGGGAAACCCTAAAGATCTCAATCAAAGGTATGCAAGGGAAAAGAGATTTGAAAATAGGGTTGTCCTAGGGTCTGATTATAAACTAATGAGGGGTTCACCACCAAGCTAGGGCTTGGAAAGACTAACAAAATACAAGATGTAATGCTTAACCCTAATATGATGCAATTTTTAACTAAATGACCTAAAAATGCATGTAAATAAGAACAAAAAGGTGAGATCTCAAAAGAATGCACCTGGAAACTTGAAGAAGGCTCGAATGAGCTTTGAAAATTTGAAAATCCTAAATTTTTGACACATTGGGAATCATACGCTAGTTTGGGCGTATTAGTCCCAGATTAGGGTTTCTAGGCAAGAATTGGTTTATGAAAAAAGGGTATCTAAATCTGAAAAATATAGAAAAATGCCTATAGTGGGACTCATACGCCACTTCTGGCATATCAGTCACATTCTAAATTTGTAGAAATTCAAAGTTCAGACTTGTGCTTCAATCTCTGCTCTTTCCTTCCAAACTGATTTCTGGATCTGAAACCTTGATTTCAAACCTGAAAAAGACTTTTTGTGAAGATAGAAACCTTGCA
Organism: Sequoiadendron giganteum; assembly: GCA_007115665.2. Lineage (NCBI taxonomy): Eukaryota > Viridiplantae > Streptophyta > Pinopsida > Cupressales > Cupressaceae > Sequoiadendron > Sequoiadendron giganteum. The sequence continues at coordinate 625,453,428 of CM021109.1, forward strand.
AATGAGAGGACAACTCCAACAAATTTCCCCAATCTTGTAACCTAATATTCAAGGGATCTTCAATCTCCAAGAGACCTAGATCTACAATCACACATGTAGAGAGAGGAAAACTTGTTGATTTGTGAGTAAATGGGGGTTCGCCTTGGTCAAACCCCTTTTAGGTAATTAAACCAAATGATGAGATAATGAAATAAGGACATGGAACATGAAACATGAAAAATGATACCTTGAATGATGTCTTATAAATTAACAACCTAACATGAACTAGCTATGAAGGATATGGATATAGATCTTGAAATAAGTTTAGAACAATGCTTGATCTTGGATCTTGAATGGAACATCACAACACTAGCTCACCAACATGCTTGATGCTTGATACCCTTGACATGATGATGGATCTTAAATTGTTGCAACAATTGATGAAGAATTCTGCTCTTGAATGCCTTAGAAGTGATCTTGTAAACTCTCTTGATGAACTGGTAAAGTCTTGGAATGTTTAACTCTTGAGTGCTTGACTTGATATCTTGAAGGCTTATGTTGCTTAGGTGAAATAATGATTTGAGACATCATTTATATAGGCAATCAATCTAATATCCTATTAATTGGATCCCATAGGTTGGTATTTATCAAATTTAAACTTAAAACCCAATTTTCCCACTCAAAAACATAAAAAATAGGCCAAATAGGACTCATATGCCATCTGTGGCAGATGGCTCTTGTTGTGCATATTTTGCACACACGCCCTGCCATAGGCAGGGACCCTCTTTTTTCACTCTTGACGGGCTACTTTGCTTCTACCTCATTTTACGTGCCCCTTTTTTGGTGTCCTATTTGGTCAACGTGCCCTTCAAAGTCTCATTTTTGGCTGACCATATTTTGCCCCTAAAATAAAAAATTGCTAAGTCTTGGGTTTTTCGGGCTTTGCCTCCCCACTCGCTCAATTCGCTTTTTCCTTCATTTTTGACTTTGGGGATAGGTTTCCTATGGATTTGGGATATTTTTGTGGTGCCAAAGTGAACTACCAAGGTGTCATTAAGTTTCAGGAAGTTGCGAAATTCTCAAAACAACATTCCTGCAACAACATTTCCAGAATGACATTCCGGCCTCTTGTTTCCGAAACGTCCAAGCGCTCCTTCTATTTGAAGATGGATTTTGACCCAGATGGTAAAATTGAATCTTATCCTCCCTAGACCTTTCAAATTCCAAATTTGCAGCCAGGAGATACTATCCAGAGTTCCATGCTCTGTTCGCCGTTTTCAAAACAACATTTCCAGAATGGCATTCCGACCTCACATTTCTAGAACGTCCAAGCATTCCTCCGATTTGAAAACGGACTTTGACCCAGATGCTAAAATTGGATCTTATCCTCCCTGGACCTTTCAAATTCCAAATTTGTAGCTGAGAGATATCATCCGAGTTCCATGCTTTGTTCGTTGTTTTGAAAACAACATTTCCAGAACGGCATTTCGGCCTCACATTTTCGGAACATCCAAGCGCTCCTCCAATTTGAAAACGGACTTCGACCCAGATGGTAAAATTGGATCTTATCCTCCCTAAACCTTTCAAATTCTAAATTTTCAGCCAGGAGATACCATCCAAAGTTCCATGCTCTGTTCACCATTTTCAAAACAACATTTCTAGAATGGCATTCCGGCCTCACGTTTCCAGAACGTCCAACTGATCCTACGATTTGAAAATGGACTTCGATCCAGATGGTAAAAATTGGATCTTATCCTCCCTGAACCTTTCAAATTCCAAATTTTTAGCTGGGAGATACCATCCGGAGTTCCATACTCTGTTCACTGTTTTCAAAACAACATTTCCAGAACTACATTCCGACCTCACGTTTCCCGAACGTCCAAGCACTCCTTCGATTTGAAAATGGACTTCGACCCAGATGGTAAAATTGGATCTTATCCTTCTCGGACTTTTCAAATTCCAAATTTGCAGCTAGGAGATACCATCCGGAGTTCCAAGATCTTTTCATCGTGCTCAAAACAATATTTCCAGAATGACATTCTAGCCTCACGTTTCCGAAACGTCCAAGCACTCCTCTAATTTGAGAACGGACTTTGAACCAGATGGTAAAATTGGATCTTATCCTCCCTAGACCTTTCAAATTCCAAATTTTCAGGTGGGAGATACCATCCGGAGTTCCATGCTCTGTTCGCCATTTTCAAAACAACATTCCGGCCTCACGTTTTCGGAACGTCCAAGCGCTCCTCTGATTTGAAAACGGACTTCAACACAGATGGTAAAATTGGATCTTATCCTCGCTGAACCTTTCAAATTCTAAATTTGCAGCCGGGAGATACCATCCGGAGTTCCATGCTTTGTGGGCCATTTTGAAAACAACATTTCTAGAATGACATTTCGGCCTCACGTTTCTGGAACGTCGAAGCGCTCCTCTGATTTGAAAACAGACTTCGACCCAAATGGTAAAATTGGATCTTATCCACTGTTGACCTTTCAAAGTCCAAATTTTCATCCGGGAGATACCATCTAGAGTTCCATGCTCTGTTCGTCATTTTCAAAACAACATTTCCAGAACAACATTCCAGCCTCTTATCTCCGGAACGTCCAAGCGCTCCTCTGATTTGAAAACGGACTTCGACCCAGATGCCAAAATTGGATCTTATCCTCCTTGAACTTTTCAAATTCAAAAATTTCAGCCGAGAGATACCATCCGGAGTTCCATGCTCTATTCACCGTTTTCAAAACAACATTCCGACCTCTTAGTCCCAAAACGTTTAAACGCTCTCCAGTAAACTGTTAATGGAAATCCACACTAAATATTATGATCTTTTGATGATGCATTAATGGATCTAGTAAGGAGTTTGCAAGATTTGATTAACATTTGCCTTGATTTGTGTATGAAATCACTTATGACACTTCATGCATGCAGGTTTTAAGAAGCCTACCGTGGGTCTGGCGGGAGACCCATTGAGAAAGATGAACACGAAAAGGCATGTGGCTCTTATCACCATTCATTTTATGTCCACCTCCCCTCATGGTGCCCATCAATAGAGCTGGCATTAGAAGAATTCCTATGCCAAGGAAGTCAATGACAAAATGCAAGGGGGGTTGTCCTACTTTTCACCAGATGATGATGATAATCTTTGGGGGTTGTCTACTTGAATCAGGGGAAACCAATCCATTGATGCCAATCATTGACTAACCCATTTGATCCAATGAATAATTTGCAAGTCCATCAGAAAGAAGACAAATTTCAGGCAGTTTCAGCTACAGTAAAAAAGAAATCAACTAGAAGAGAAAATTGCTACAGTGACTAGCCACTACAAGACAAAATAGGAAAAGGACAATAGATGTATTTTAAATTGCTGAATATTGTGGGGTAGGTGAAGGCCTAATGTAATTGAATTTGAGCCATACAATGTAACTCAATCATATCCATTCATTTGGGCTTTGGAAAACTATAAATAGGGGTCCCCCCCTCATTTGTAAGGGGTTGGAGAGTTGTTGTAAAAACATTCTGTAGCAATAGAAAGCAACATTGCATGATCCGTGGCTGTTACTTTTGAGTTTGCTCATTATGTGTGCATGGTTCTACCTTCCAAGTTAGTTTTAGTTGTTAGTTTCTTCAATGGATGTGATGATGGCCATTGCCGTTACAGTATTTGATGAGCTTTCGGCCCCTAGTTTTGGCATTTGTTAGTGACAAGCTGCTGTGCAAAGTTAGCTTGGGCTTTTTTATTTGATTGTTGCAACTTAGTTCACTTGCATGTTCATGATGTGTGTATGCAAACTAAAAATCTACAGTCCTTAGAAGATTGCACTGGTTTTGTGTAACTATAGGATCCTCTTGGCCAAGAAAAACCTTGTTTAGGGAGTTTGTCTACTGTAGCAGCCTCCATGATCACTATTCATTTGTAGTTTCAGATCCAGGAACCTTCTCTCTTCCCTACCCTTTTTCCTTTTTTTTTAATAAGTAACTTTAGGCAAGGTTTATTGCACATTATAAAGCTAAATCCAATGATAAAATGGAGTTCAAGATTGCTATTTGAACTTGCAGCAAACGCACAACAACTCTCCCATCTCAAAAACTCCATTTGCTGATCCAACTTTCCCACTTTGTGACTCATCCGTAAGTCCGCCTTGTGATTCTAGCAAATCACATAAATCAATTGATATATTCCAAGAACTGTCAAGACCTGACATCCGAGAGACCTTGGGATAGTGTTTTTCAATTTGATTATGGAAGATTGTCTTTCAAGAGAGGTGATGCACCTACGCATTACCTGTGTTGAGAAGTGCATAAAAAAAACATCAACAGAACTGGCGCTAGGAGGAGGGCTGAGATGTTGAGGCTACAAAGCTGAAAGTTGGAAATCGATAAGAGCACTTTCAAAGAAGAAATCAGAGATAAGGAGATTTTAATGTTGAACATAAAATCCAAAAATTTTGAAGGCAAAAAGAAGCTGAGTTGAAATGGAGCAGCATGTGCAAATCAACATCACTCGGCTACATGAAAATTTAAATAGGAGATTGAAGAGGCCATTGCAGCAGTTTGCATTGGCATATAGATTTAGAATTAATGGAACCCACATGCACAATGAACTAGAGTGTCTAACCTTCTTGAGCAGAATTGAAAGAGTCTTGCAAGGAGAGATTCCCTTTTGGGAAATATATCAGCCTTTAGCCCTTGCAAACCCAAAGGAAGAATTGACAACCATGGCAGCCAAAGCATTTGAAGAGCTAATCCAAGAGTGTTTGAGAAGCAAAGATGGATCAAGATTGGAGGAAGCACTAATGTCAAGTTGGTGCAAATTTCACAATGCACCTCATTCAGAATTTACTTGTCCTTCATGTGCAAGCATCATCACCCAAGTCAAAGGCAATTTGAGCAAGTTGGAGCAGCCAACTGTCAAGGAGAATGAGTCATCCCATGAGGCAGAAAAGCTATCAGCATCTGGAGGACAAAACCTTCAAGATAAACTAGGAAATCCACCACAAACTAGTGTTAGGACAACAAACACTGAAGCTGAAAATCAAGAAGGAGAAGCTGATTTTCTGGGGACAGCAAAAAGCTTTGGTGAAGGTTCACTAAGAATGGAGTTGAAAAGCCTCTCCTTCACCAATAAGTGGCAGTCCTCCACTCAGGAAGAGGAGCCATTGGTATTTGAGGATGAATCAATGAAGTTTGCAATGGTATATGTTGGGGCAGCCAATGAAGATGCTGAAAATCAGCAAGAGGAAGAGGTTGACAGCCTTGGGACAACAAAAAATGATGATGAAGACATAACTAAAATCAAACTGGAAGACCTCTTCTCCATAAATGATAGTGATCGAGAATATGAAAATAAAATTTTGGAGGAGTGGGAACAACCACTCGCCATGGCTATCTACCATCAAGCTTCTTTTTCAAGTGATGATGAGGACCTAGTAGCGGAAAGATATGATCAGCTCGTCTCTAGATTAGCAAAGGATTGGTCAGAGCTAAAATACTAGGTGGATTTGGAGGTATTTTTATTACCAAATTGGTGCAGGCTCCATGATTCATCCCATTCAGAGTTCACATGCGGACTGTGCCAAGAAGCCATGAAGAAAGTTAGAGAACAATCAAGGTAGCTGAGTACACCACATCCTCTATTTGATGCCTAGATGGAATGTAAGATCAAGAGCCTGAGCCAAGTAATGACTCAGCTGAAGGCAGTCCTCAAGAGGATGTTGGGATAGCAATAGAAGAAGGACAACAATACAGTCTTGAGCTTCTAAGTGATGAATTAGATCAAACAGGAATGTTGTCCACCAGTCATCAAGAATTTCTCCTCTTCAAGAGCATTTGTGCACCATGGACGATAGGATTTATGGTGAGTCTTTGGGGAAAAAATACATAGCAAATTTTGGCCCCCTTGATGAGGTACCATCAATTGATGACTTCTTTCCATTGGGAGCTATACTGCAGAGGTATGCTTATGCCGAGGAAGAACACATCCTAGAAGACGGTAGTGATGAAGGCATACTCCTTGAGCCTCTGAATGATGATGCACTAGAGTTTCCAAATTGGGAGAGGGGTTCCTTCTCTGTTTATAGCGATAGTGAGCAAGGGGAAATGAGTGAACGTCATGATGAGTTACATAAATAGCAAAGAGAAGAAGACAAAGGCGGGGGTGCTGAGATAGTTGGCAACAGAGATGAAGCACCCAGTCGACTACAAGATGCAACTTGGAGTCCTTCTGCCACGATCATTGCTGATCCTCCTTCATATTCAGATGGCTGCAATAGGACAGATTTGCACATGTCATCATCCCATGACATTAAGCATCATGAAGATAAGTTCGACACTTGGGATAGGAAGTGGGACGTGTTTCCTTTTGAGGATAGCAATCATGTGGACGCTCGGTTTGCAGAAGATCAATGAGATGAAGTACTTCTTTTTGAAGAACTTCCAAGGGGGATTGTTGATCCCACACAAGACATGGAAGAAGTGTTTGTTGCCCCGTTCTCCCTACCTTATGCAAGCTTAATGTCTGAAGTGCTGCACTCTCCACCATGCCCGTCCGAGGTTGCTGATGCAAAGACTGACGATGCAGTGCTTGCTCTTGATTGTCAAATGCTGCCACCTCCATGTGATGAAATCCAGGTTATATCCTTCCTTTCTCCTGCTAATTTTCATAGCTGCACTTATCATTTTGATTATGGGAATGAGAAAAAATGAATATGTTTATGGATTAATCATGGGTTTAATGAGCCTCCTCAATTGTTGATTCTTTGTGATGTTGGGGTAGAATTTGAATTCTGCCATATTAAATTTATTCCCTCTGAATATAAGGATAAATCTGCATGGTATAAAACTATAACGATTTCCCATCTGCTTGTGCATGCATTGCAAAATCCAATGGTCATGAGTGTCGGTTGGCCTTGCCTGAATTTAGTGCTTTGTAAATATCTCTTTGTACATACCTCGTTTTGTGTAGTGTAGGTTTCCTGTAAATACTCTACTTTCCTGCTTTCCTTAGGTTAGTTGGTTTGATGTCGGTTGCTTGCTTTAGAGTAGTTTCTTCATTGCTTTCTTTCATTGTCCCGCTTTGGTTGGTTTTGGTGTTTTCTTTTCGTTTGCTTTTGTTTGCTTTTGTTTTCTCTTGCTTTGTTGTTGCTTTGCTTGGGGTCCCTATGCTTTTGGCTTGGCACATCTGTGTGCACAAAAACCATTCTTATTTCCTGGGGCTGTTCTATGTATTTCTTTGTCAAACTCTAATTGAGTTTTCAGAGTGGACGGTGAGGATCTTCTGTTAGTATCAAGTGATCTAGATGTTTGATTCAAAGTGGATAAGTCGTTGGTTGGTCTAATTCTAAAATATTATGGAATCTTATATCTCTCACATATTTTAAGGATCTGATGGTCACTGTAGGTCCTTTGTGAAGTCCAGTTCAGCGCCACTGTGATTCTCAGCCCTCAGTGTGAGATTCATTGCTTGCAGGTTGAAATAAAAAAAATGAAAAGATAAAAGAAACAAAAGAAAGAAAGAAAAATATTGAAAATCAAAAGAAGAGAAACTCAACTTTTCAGGGGTATACGAGCAACTCTACTAGGGCTATGGACGCCTGGTCGACAATAGAGCAATGTTCAGGAGAATCACAACGACAACCTCATCGGGGCTATGGACACCTGACTGGCAGCGAGGCAATGTCCCAGATGCTTTTGGAGTTAGAATAAACTACGTAGCTTAACTTGATGGAGCTTGGGTTCTTGCAGCAACTGAAGGATGGGAATTAATGCAATTGCACACACTTGGATTTTTAGCATACTGAAGGTTGGGTTAACTAGTGGTTTTGATCATTTGGTTGAGCGTTTGGCTTGTTTTCCCTAGCATGAAGGTCAGAACCAGAGATTCTAGGTTCGTGATTCCTATTTGTCATGGAAATACTCTAAAGCATTTCCCCTAGTGAGTCGCCATTTGTTGTGCATATTTTGCACACAAGCCCTGCCATAGGCAGGGACCCTCTTTTTTTCGCTCCCGATGGGCTGCCTTGCTCCTGCCTCATTTTGCGTACCCTTTTTTTGGTGTCCTATTTGGTCAATGTGCCCTTCAAAGTCTCATTTTTGGCTGACCATATTTTTCCCCTAAAATAAAAAATTGCTAAGTCTTGGGTTTTTCAGGCTTTGCTTCCCCGCTCGCTCAATTCGCTTTTTCCTTCATTTTTGACTTCAGGGATAGGTTTTCTATGGATTTGGGATGTTTTTGTGGTGCCTAAGTGAGCTGCCAAGGTTTCTTTAAGTTTTAGGAAGTTGTGAAAATCTCAAAACAACATTCCTGCAACAACATTTCCAGAATAACATTCCGACCTCTTGTTTCCGAAACGTCCAAGTGCTCCTTCGATTTGAAAATGGACTTTGAACCAGATGGTAAAATTGGATCTTATCCTACCAAGACCTTTCAAATTCCAAATTTTCAGCTGGGAGATACCATTCGGAGTTCCATGCTCTGTTCGCCGTTTTTAATACAACATTTCTAGAATGACATTCCGACCTCACGTTTCCGGAATGTCCAAGCACTCCTCCGATTTGAAAACGAACTTCGACCCAGATGCTAAAATTGGATCTTATCCTTGCTAGACCTTTCAAATTCCAAATTTGCAGTCGAGAGATACCATCCGGAGTTCCATGCTTTGTTCATCGTTTTCAAAACAACATTTCCATAATGACATTCCGGCCTCATGTTTCTGGAACGTCCAAGCGCTCCTCCGATTTGAAAATGGACTTCGACCCAGATGGTAAAATTGGATCTTATCCTCACTGAACCTTTCAAATTCCAAATTTGCATATGGGAGATACCATCCAAAGTTCCATGCTCTGTTCGCCGTTTTCAAAACAACATTTCCAAAATGACATTCCGGCCTCACACTTTTGGAACATCCAAGCGCTCCTCCGATTTGAAAATGGACTTTGACCCAGATGGTAAAATTGGATCTTATCCTCCCTGGATCTTTCAAATTCCAAATTTTCTGCTGGTAGATACCATCCGGAGTTCCATGCTCTGTTTGACGTTTTCAAAACAACATTTCCAGAACGACATTCCGGCCTCACGTTTTCGGAACGTCCAAGCACTCCTCCGATTTGAAAACAGACTTTGACGTAGATGGTAAAATTGGATCTTGTCCTCCTTGGACATTTCAAATTCAAATTTGCAGTCGGGAGATACCAGCCGGAGTTCTATGCTCTGTTCGTCTTTTTCAAAATAGCATTTCCAGAATGACATTCCGGCCTCACATTTCTGGAACGTCCAAGAACTTCAATTTGAAAACGGACTTCGACCCAGATGGTAAAATTGGATTTTATCCTCTCTGAATCTTTCAAATTCCAAATTTTTAGGTAGGAGATACCATCTGGAGTTCCATGCTCTGTTCGTCGTTTTCAAAACAACATTTCCAAAACGACATTCTGGCCTCACATTTCTGGAATGTCCAAGCGCTCCTCTGATTTGAAAACGGACTTTGACCCAGCTGGTAAAATTGGATCTTATCCTCCCTAGACCTTTCAAATTCCAAATTTGCAGCCAGGAGATACCATCCAGAGTTCCATGCTTTGTTCGTAGTTTTCAAAACAATATTTCCTGAACGGCATTCCGACCTCACATTTCTGGAACGTCCAAGCGCTCCTCCAATTTGAAAATGGACTTCGACCCAAATGGTAAAATTGGATCTTATCCTCTGTGGACCTTTCGAATTCCAAATTTGCATCCAGGAGATACCATCCAAAGTTCCATGCTCTGTTCGCCGTTTTCAAAACAACATTTCCAGAGTAGCATTCCGACCTCTTATCTCCAGAACGTCCAAGTGCTCCTCCAATTTAAAAACTGACTTCGACCCAGATGCCAAAATTGGATCTTGTCCTTGTTGAACCTTTCAAATTCAAAATTTTCAACTGGGAGATACCATCCAGAGTTCCATGCTTTGTTCGTCGTTTTCAAAACAACATTCCGACCTCTTGATCCCGGAATGTTTAAACACTCTCCAATAAACTGTTTTTGGAAATCCACACTAAATATTATGATATTTTGATGATGCATGAATGGATCTAGTAAGGAGTTTTCAAGATTTGATTAATATTTTCCTTGATTTGTGTATGAATTCACTTACGACACTTCATGCATGCAGGTTTCAAGAAGCCTACTGTGGGTCTGTCAGGAGACCCATTGAGAAAGCTGAACAAGGAAAGGCATGTGGCTCCTATCACCATTCATTTTATGCCCACCTCCCCTCGTGGTTCCCATCAATAGAGCTAGCATTAGAAGAAGGCCTATGCTAAGGAAGTCAATGACAAAATGCAAGGGGGTTTGTCCTACTTTTAACCATATGATGATGATGATCTTTGGGGGTTGTCTGCCTGAATCAGGGGCAACCAATCCATTGATGCCAATCATCGACTGACCCATTTGATCCAATGAAGAATGTTGCAATTCCATAAGAAAGAAGACATCTTTCAGGTAGTTTCAGCTAGAAGAGAAAACTGCTACAGTGACTGGCCACTACAAGACAAAATAGGAAAAGGACAACAGATGTATTTTAAATTGCTGAATATTGTGGGGTAGGTGAAGCCCTAATGTAATTGAATTATAGCCACACAATGTAACTCAATCATATCCATTCATTTGGGCTTTGGAAAACTATAAATAAGGGTCTCCCCCTCATTTGTAAGGGGTTGGAGAGCTGTTGTAAAAACATTCTGCAGCAATAGAAAGCAACATTGCATGATCTATGGGTGTTACTTTTGAGTTTTCTCATTATGTGTGCATGGTTCTACCTTCCAAGTTAGTTTTAGTTGTTAGTTTCTTCAATGGATGTGATGATGGCCATTGCTGTTACAGTATTTGATGAGCTTTCAGCCCATACTTTTGACACTTTTTAATGACAAGCTGCTGTGCAAAGTTAGCCTGGGCTTCTTTATTTGACTGTTGCAAATTAGTTCACTTGCATGTTCATGATGTGTGTATGCAAACTGAAAATCTGCAGTCCTTAGAAGATTGCACTTGTTTTATGTAACTGTAGGATCCTCTTGGCCAAACAAAACCTTCTTTAGGGAGTTTGTCTACTGTAGCAGCCTCCATGATCACTGTTCATTTGTAGTTTCAGATCCAGGAACCTTCTCTCTTCCCTACCCTTTTTCTTTTTTTTTTTAATAAGTAACTTTAGGCAAGGTTCATTGCACATTATAAAGCTAAATCCAATGATAAAATGGAGTTCAAGACTGCTATTTAAACCTGCAGCAAACACACAACAACTCTCCCATCTCAAAAACTCCATTTGCTGATCCAACTTTCCCACTTTGTGACTCATCCATAATTCCACCTTGTGATTCTAGCAAATCACATAAATCAATTGAGATATTCGAAGCATTGTCAAGACCTGACATCCAAGAGACCTTGGGATAGTGTTATGCAATTTGATTATGGAAGATTGTCTTTCAAGAGAGGTGATGCACCTACACATTACCTGTGTTGAGAAGTGAATAAAAAACACATCAACAGGTCCCACCTGGGTGGGACTCGTATGCCAAATGTAGCGTTTGGGTCCCATAGGGCCTATTTGGAGAGAGAAAGTGTCGGGGTGATGAGAAATTAAGTCTATTTGTTGATATTGTCAAAATTTTGATTGAAATATGCCTTGGTATGCACAATATAGGGTCTTAGGGGTCTATTAATGATGATATTAAGGTCATCAATGTGAAAGTGTAAATAAATACACTTTACAACATTAAATTAAGACAAAAATAGGTGTATTTAGCTTAAAAGGGCCTTAAATCCCATGTGAATGTGTAAAACACATTACAACACTAGATTAGGTCTACTTAGTTTACAAGCCTCCTAAATTTAATGTGAAGGTGTAAATAAATACACTTTACAACACTAAATTAAGTAAAAGTTAGGTTTATTTAGCTTGAAAAGGGACCAAGACCTAATGTGAATGTGTAAAACGCATTACAACACTAGATCAAGGCAATATTAAGTCCAATTTGTTATTAATTATTCCCAAATCAAGCAAGGAAAAGGCATATTTTTTTGTCATTACAATTATATAAGTGAAAGATGCATATAAATGTATTTTACAATCTGGTTCAAATAAGTAAAATATTGTTGTGGTCATCGCTATATTATTAGTCGATAGGTTATATATTATGGGCACAGTCGATCAAAATTATTGTTGGGATATGGTGCTATACACCATAGCATAATTTGTTATATTATAATGTTGTAATTAAATAATTATTTAGTTGTGATGCACCTAGGTGGTGTGGTTAATCACACTAGGTAATTATTTAGGGACCACTTTATGTTGTATTGTAACATCGTATTATTATTTAATGTGTGAGAGAGATGTGATAATAGTTTAATATTGAGGAAATATTTAAAAAGTGAAAACTTAGTACCCAATATTAAATAAGGGATTAGTGGTTTTGTGTTTACATGGTTTTGTGGCACATGGTTTTATCTTACCACTTGGTTGTATTTGTGTGAGCTTGAATCTATAAAAGCAAGCATATGTTTAGTGGTTAAGGTTGGTTAGTTGAGTGGGTTGTCATTATTGAGTGTTTCTATGTAGTGCATATGTGAAGCATGGCATGGGATGTGTGGATTCATGCTTGGACTCATGAGGATGCATTGAGAGGCTTGATGCTTTAGAGGTATTCATTGTAACTCTTGTATTGTTTTATTTTTGAATAATATGGAGTATGGATGATTTTGGAGGCTAGGTTTTTCCCTCTTGAGAGTTTTCCCAAGGTAAGTGTTATCTCGTAACTTGTCTATTTGATCTATGCATTATGGTTACTTGTATGCATGCTTGTCTCTCATTGGGTTATGTAAGAAATGGATTAATTTTTTGTGTTGAATGCAATATTTCCTAAGAAGTAGTATTTGAGATTTCATGTGACAGATAAATGCATAAAACTGAATTGATCATTATTTGAGGAATACACCAATATTTATCAAGCGTAGTGGAAGCAGTTGAACAGAGGTTGAAACAGTTACATTTGGTTAACTGTATACACCAACACACCAACCATTATAAACCATATAGTATATCCACACTACTAATAATTCTAACATTCCCCCCGTATTACATTGTTCCTATAAACCACACAACTTACACCTTGCTAAGGTAACCCCCCCCCTTAAGGAAAACATAACAAAACTTGCTGATTACAAAATATGTATACATTCTTGAGAAGATTTTCCTTTTGAAGAAATAAATCTTGAATCGGGTGAAACTCCTCTAGAAGCTCTGAGTTGAATTTTTGAGTTCTTCCTCCATAAACTCCTGAACCATTGACTGTAGTTATTGGAAAACCACCCTTGAAAGGTTGTCTCCTTGAACCTCGTAAAGGTATAACCCTTGGTCCTTGACCATAATTATTGGATAATCAACCTCAATAGGTTGTCTCCTCAACCCTCGTAAAGGTGTAATCCTTGGTCACAGTCTTGTGAACTATCTGGGCAACAATCCATAATGAGTTCTTCACCAAACCCCTTACTTGTATCCAAAAAGAAAACTTCACAATACATCTATCTTCAAATCTATCAACAATAACAAAGAAAGGATAATAAAGCCAAAAATTCTTCTCATACAAAGCATCATCTCAAAGAGAGAAGCTAACTTGAGATGATGGAAATTCCTCCATCCTCCTGTGCCACCAACCTCTAATATGACCTATTTACACTATTCAATTGATGACTTAGATGAGTCTTTGGAGGTCTCATCAGGTGTAGTAATGATAACATCGAAAGTATAAACATAATTATTTGAAGATCTATTTGTAATAAAAGTAATTTGAGCTACATCTACTCTTGCAAAAAAACTTATCTCCAAGCTACCACTAATAAGAGATGCATTCAAAATATTATGTAACCATTTATGAACCTTCATATATTGCAAATGAATGATTGCACCACTCTTGGTTGGATGAATTGGTAAGTCATCATCCTCTTGGCCTCCGAATAACACTCTATCTTCCATACCCTTACTAACATGCCATTGCACAAAGGTGTGTTTTGTTAGAACCATAATTTTCATTAAAATTCTAGGGGTTTTACCCATTCAAAACCAATATTTTGCTATCTTTTTCATGAAAAATAATTTTACCGCCCTCCATAATGCTAAATTTCCTTTTACTGCCATACTATTTCCTTATCATCCACCCTCTTTTGGTCAACAATGTTTACCTATTTACCGCAACCCTTTGCAAAACAACTCACGATACTGAGGTCAAGACAGTAAATGCTACCCCCTTTTATCGATACACCACGCATGGTTAAGTCTACACCCATGGTAGAGAGGTGGAAGTAATAGAGCATGGAAAAGATAAACACCGCCATACCGTAGAGGGATAGAACATAGCCCACGGTAAGGCGGTAGAAAGAACAGAGGCGATCATCATGGAACCACAGGGAGAAAACAGGTAGACTGCGGTGGAACGGTAAAGGGAGGGAAGACTCTGATGGGCCAACACCGCTATACCTCGAAGGGTCATCAAGGTGACCGCGTTAGAGCGGTATGCAGAAAAGGTAACAAGTGGTCATCGCAATACTGTGGGAAGACATAATGGTGACCACGGTAGAGCGGTATGCAACGACATAAAATAAAATGCCATTGTAGTACCACTGGGAGCTAAAACATAGCTCACGGTAGAGTGGTAGAAGGTGGGATAACATGAAATGCAGGCTTGCGGTAACATGGTAAAGTGACCGTTGTTGTGGTGGTTCTTTTTTCTATCATATTTTTCGTTATATTTTTTGAAACGACATGACTCCTTGCCTCTCGAAGAATGTGAACATACAAAAACCAAAAGGCACGAGAAAGGTTCTCTAAAAGATATAAAAGGATGAATTCATGGCAGAATTGAGTTTGGAAGTTAGAACAGTTAGAATAGAGATAATTTCATAATTTTTATGTTGTAGAGACCATGATGCAAGTTTAAGCTTTAGGGAAATAATGAAAGATTTTTGTTTTGGTGGTTCTAGTTTGGTATTACTTGTCTATTAAAATTATTCAATTATTTGATTGTCTCCGACTCAATTTTTTCTGGTTATTTAGGTTGATATATCTAGTATATATTCAATTTATCAATGTACGTTTGTTGTATTTGTATGATGTGATTATTTGGTTTCTTTAAGAAAGAATTAAATTCCTTTTGGTGAATTACAGTAACTTGGGCATGTTGTTTGGATTAGTAAGAAGGGTTAGATAATTAGGATTGGTATTCCGCCTCCAGTAGGGTTTGTCAATCATTATCTTGCATGTTTATACAAGTTATAAACAGATATTAGTATGCCAAACAATTAGATTTTTTTCCAAATAGAAGCCATTTAGCATAGACTTTTATTTGACTCCGTTTTACCCAACTAGGCACTGGTCTCACTCATTTTATTTATTCAGTTTCATTAAATTCATTTCAAAAAAACTTCAAATTTGTTAACTGAACATATTGAATTATACCCTGTTATTGCCTATGCTATTTATACCAAATTAATATCACATCTCTCTATTGTCAAATTGCCATTGTGGATAGATTGATTAAGTAGGAAGCATAATTCAAATATGCATCATTTACATAGGTACATCCGCCTAGGTTTAGCAGAGCCTAAAGAGTAGAAGGTTCAATTACATTCATTGGCCTTGTACATTAGCCAAAAATGTGTCAAAATCTTGGCAACCTCTTGTGGTTCAAACTCGTGTTTTTGAGACCTAACAGTTTGGCGACTCTGTTGGGGACAACAAATTACAAAATTTTCTCACTTTTGGAGAGTGAGTGGCGACTCTAAATGAACAAGTGCATTGAAACTGATAAAGTTAAATACACATCAGAAAGGAATCATCCTAGAGTTCAGACTATTAAAATTACTCACAACATGCATGGCAGAAGATCTTTGTATAAGGAGGATTCTAATAATGACAAAAGTAAATGGACTCAAAAGAATGATAAGGGCAAGAAGGTGTCTGATGAAATGGGCCCAAAAAATAAAGAATATACATCAAAAGCACCCCTGGAGACACATAATTCTTATGACACACTAGCAACTAAAAATAGCCCATCTGAAGAACCTCACACTCCTGAGGAAAAGAGGAATCCCTTCTATCAACCAGACTCCAAGAAAGTTGAGGAGCTCATGGTTAGATTTGGGGCTGAAAGGGAAAGGAGACAACATGAATATGATCAAAAAATGGCGTTACTTGAAGATAATCAGGATGGACTTGGTTATGAAGCAGCCTTTGAAGAGAATTATGAACACATGGCTCGAGATGAGATAAATGCACGATTAGAGTATGAAAGAAAAGAAGTGGAAAGAGCAAGAGTAAAGTATGAGCAGAGGCTCCAAGCAATAAGAGAGCTTAAAGAATTGAAGTTGCAGAAATCTCAAATTAATGCTCAAATGGCTAACTTGCCTAAATATGTGCCACCTCATAGGCAGGGGAATAATAATGTAGGACCTTCAAATCCCCCGAGATCCCAACAAAATCAACCAAGGAATCAACATAGACCCCCAAATTCTCCTCCACAAAATCAAAATGCTCAACCACCCCCTCATCAACAACACAGGCCCCCACAAGGTCAAAAATATGTGTTATTACCTTACAACAATCCATTGTACTAGTACCAACATCATCAAAAACCACCTCCTCCACCATACACAACCATGATCAGACACTTTGATTTGGCTGGGTTCCAAATATATCCCTATCCCATGGATAATAGTTGGAGAAGCCTTGTCCCTAATTTCATAGGAAGTAGTGCAGTCACAGCTGAAGAACACCTAAGGAGCTTTAATTTGTTTATTCAAGATTTGGATATGCAATATGAGGATGTGCAGATGAGATTTTTTATGATGTCTCTAATTGAAGATGCCAAAGATTGGTTTAACAGTTTGCCAACAACTTCTATTGACTCCATTCACGAGTTTTATGAATAGTTTCTTGAGCAGTATGGGAATCAATGTGCACCAGAGTTTTCCTTGCATGAATTGGTAACTATCCCAAAGCATCAAAATGAGTCAGCTTATAACTTCAACCAAAGGTTTTCTAAATTGCATAATAAGATACCTCCTAGATCCAAATTAGTTGATCCTGTTGCATTGAGTATCTATTTAAAAGATTTTTATCCTAAGATAGGATATGAGCTTAGGAACAGGTGTCCCAGGAATTTAGCTGAAGCTCAAAAGATAGCTCTCACTATTAAAAATAATAGGAAGGCTGCAGGAATGATTTCCAAGAGAGATAACCCTAGGGTTCCCCAATATGCTCCTCCAAATAGGTAGGAAAATACATATAGAAATTAAAGGCCAAGGCTACATGACATGCCATATAATAATTGGAAGGATGGAAAGCTAGTGATGGATAGGCCAAGGATTAAAGAGACACCTGATCCTTTAAAGAAGAGAGGGACATATATGGTAGATAATAGTCCCTGGTGCTCAGTTTGTGACTTGCCACATTCCCTAGAGCATTGTATTGTAGCTCAGTCAATACCAGGAAAAGACATATTAGAAGATAATAGTGAAGAGGACCATAATATCTATTTAACTTCCCACACTCTTCACTTTGTTGAGCAAGGATACTCATCTTTAGAAGGAGGGTATGAATATGATGTTGATCACCAAAAGTACAATGTCCATATGGTAGAACAACAAGTTTTTTCTGACCATGGAGAAAGTGAGAATGAACAAGGCCCTCTTATTACATCATATCAGACTAATAGGTGCAATATGAGGAGATCAACTGAGGAATAAATCAAAAGATTGACCATTGCCGTGGTTGAGCAGGCCAAAAGTAGATATTGGTTGAGGAATAGAATAATGAACAAGAATGAAGGTGTTCCAAGAGGAATATTTCTGAAGAATAAAAAAATGCCCCATGAAGCTTCAAAAGGGACAAATGATAAGTTGTCTAATAAAAAAGAACAAAAGTATGTACCTAAAGAAGAAAACAAAGAACTGCCCAAGGACAAATAAAAGTCAGATCAGACAAACAAAAGGAGAAAGAGGAGAACAAAGGAGAATCAACAGAGCAAAAGAAGATGATCAAAACAAAAGGTGCATCTTTTGATTTCATGAAAGCTTTGTCCTAGGTAAAAATGTCTATCCCATTACTTGAAATGATGAAAATTAAAGAGTATAGGGAAAGTGCTATTCAATTAATGTCTAGTTGGAGAAATCAAAACATAAACCTTGAACATAAGGAGATTCCTAGAATCGCTAATAGGAAGGAAAATCTAAAAGTTCTAGAGGTTTTCCTAAGTGATGCATTGATGAATACACCACAAATTGATCCATTTTTTACTACCCTACTCATAAATGGAAAATTGGTAAGAAATTTCATGATAGATTTAGGTGCTTCTATGAATATTATGCCATGGATAGTAGGCATGTCCTGATTGTGGGGGTTATGAAAGATGTGGAAGTGAAATTGGAAACTTACCCACAGGTAACTTATAACATTGATATAATTGTAATTGACGCACCTCCTCAGTTTGGAATGCTTTTGTCAAGACAATGGACTACAACGGTTGGAGGCAATGTGCAATTTGATTTTTCATATGCTACAATACCAGTCAATGGTGAAGAAGTCAAGTTGTATAGAGAACCAAGGATGAATCTGATTGTTGAGTGTATTCCTCAAGAACAACTCAATTGTTTCTGTGATGTGGATTTAGGGAGTTTCAGAGTAGAACTATCTCAAACTGAATTAGTGAATACAGACCCAATTAATAAGCATGTTTCTAAAAACTAGCAGGGTGTGTGGAAAATGTATTTTATGGGGCATGCGGCCAAGAAGGAAATGGAGCTGGAGTAGTTTTTATATCACCTGAAGGTGTAACATTCAAATATTAATTTTTGTTAGCATTTGAGTGTATAAACAATGTGGCAGAATATGAAGCCTTATTGATTGGTTTTAATATGGTTGTCAAGCACAAGATTAAATTGTTGACTGTCTTGGGAGATTCTGAGCTGGTTGTATCACAAGTCAGATCAAGATACGCTACAAAAAACAAGAGGTTGAAATAATATAGAAATGTTGTGTGGGACACAATGGAATTATTTGATGCTTTTTTAATTGATTAGATAGATAGATCAGAAAATTTGAATGAAAAATTTCTCACTAATGTAGCCTTGAAAAAAGATGATATCACTTTGGCTGGAATATCTCAAGTTGAATTCAAAACAAGACCTACTATCCCTGACAACATATATAGTTGGTAGGTTTTTAATGGTGATACCGACCTTTTGAAGTTTCTTCAGTGTATAGATCAGTATGAGGCAGAGGAGATTGACTTCAATGCTTTTGTGGAAGAAATGGATGGGAAACAGACTGTATTTGGGAAGGAAGTTTTGCAGCTTAAAACCAACAAGCTCCCCAAAGGTCTTGTGGCATTGGAAAGAGTGTATGATGGGAGTGATCACTCTCTCATGAAGCAGACACCTATCAAGAAAGAAGATATTGAAGAAATAAATCTAGGAACTGAATTAGCACCAAAAAGAGTTTACATTGGAAAGAAAATAAGTCCAACCATCAGGAGAATGTTGATTGCATTGTTCAGAAAGTACAAACATGTATTTTCTTGGTCTTATGAGGATCTCAAGGCATAAAGAGAAGATCTTTTTCAGTATGAAATTCCACTTAAGCCAGACACAAAGCCATTTAGACAAAGGAAGAGGCCTATTAACCTAACTTTGGAACCCAAGATGTAGGAGGAACTGGAAAAAATCAAAGATGGAGGTATTATTAAACCCATTAGACATTCAACATGGATCTCAAATCTCATTCCAGTAAGGAAGAAAAATGGGGATATCAGATTATGTGTAGATTTTAGAAATCTAAATGTTGCTTCCCTAAAAGATAATTATCCTCTCCCAAATATGGAGGCATTATTGCACAAAGTAATAGGGTGTGAGCTACTATCAATGATGGATGAGTTTTCTGGATATAACCAGGTTAAAGTAAAAGAGTTTGAGCAATACAAGACAACATTTACTACACCATGGGGAACGTATGTTTATGTTAGAATGCCATTCGGTCTTACAAATGCAGGGGCCACTTTTCAAAGGGCCATGGATGTGGCATTTG
Organism: Sequoiadendron giganteum; assembly: GCA_007115665.2. Classification (NCBI taxonomy): domain Eukaryota; kingdom Viridiplantae; phylum Streptophyta; class Pinopsida; order Cupressales; family Cupressaceae; genus Sequoiadendron; species Sequoiadendron giganteum. The sequence continues at coordinate 625,473,504 of CM021109.1, forward strand.
CAGATTTGATTAATGCTATAATGGTGGTGTCCCAGGATGATCTTACTGCTTATTCCAAAAAGATAAAGGATCATGTGGGGCACTTGTAGAAGATATTCATCAAGGCTTTGGAATACTATATTATTCTTAATCCTAAAAAATGTCATTTTTCTATTACAGAGGGTAAATTTTGGGACATATTGTATCAAAAGATGGGATTAGGATAGACCCTGAGAGAGTAGATGCCATAGATAAAATCCCCATTCCCAAAATTATCAAAGCAATCCAGTCATTTTTTGGTCAAATTAACTTTGTTAGGAGATTTGTATCAAATTTTGCTGATATTGCTAAACCTATCTCCAAGATGTTGAAAAAAGGAGAGAAGTTAGACTAGACTGCTCAAGCCATGGAAGCTTTCATATCTATAAAAAGAGCTATCAAAGAAGCTCCCATCCTAAAGTCCCCTAATTTTTCTAAACCTTTTCAAATATTTTCTTTTGCTTCATTTCACACCATAGCAGTTGTCATGTTATAGAAGAATGATGAAGGTCATAAGCAACCTGTATCTTTTTTCAGCAAATCTTTGCAGGGGTCAGAATTGAAATATGACATTATGGAAAAACAAGCCTTTGCATTGGTCAAAGCAGCAAAGGCTTTCAGACCTTATCTTTTTGGAGCTAAGGTAATTGCTTATGTACCACATGCAGCTGTAAAAGATATCCTGGTGCAGACAGAGGTGACAAGGAAAAGATGCAGATGGATTAATAAAATTCAAGAATTCAATATGGAAATTCAGATTACCAAGTTGGTAAGAGGATAGGGTTTGGCCAAGCTAATGGCAGACACAAACATTGAAGCAAATCAAATTTGAAATATAGAAGGTGAGGAGAATGTAGTTGTAAGTATTGAACATACTTCTTGGTACACAGATATAATGTATTATCTCAAGCACATGAAATGTCCTGAGGGGTTCAATGATAATCAAAAGAGAAATTTGAAGCTGCAAGCATCTAAGTATGTTTTTATAGAAGAGGACCTATTTTGGAAGAATAGGGATGGAATGTTGCTGCTGTGTCTAGATGAATCACAAGAAAAACATGTCTTGAGGGAGATGCATGAAGGGGTGTGTGGAGGCCATTATTCTGCTAAAAATACTGCACATAAGATTCTTAGAGCTGGTTATTACTAGCCTAAAGTGTTTAATGACTCTTTTGCACATGTAAGGAAATGTGAGGCTTGTCAGAAGTTTTCAGGGAAATTGAAGTATCAAGGAGCCTTACCACTTAGACCTTTGCAGGTAGAAGCCCCTTTCCACCAATGGGGAATTGAATTCATTGGAGAGATACAGGAAAAATCAAGTGGAGGACATAAATGGATACTAGTGGCCACAAATTATTTTAATAAGTGGGTGGAGGCTATCCCAACTAAACAAGCAACAAGCAAGGTGGTGGTGAAATTTTTGATGGAGAACATTATAACTAGATTTGGCACATCAGTAAGATTGGTCACAGATAATGGGATGTATTTTAGATCTGATGAGTTCAAAGATTTATGGAACACATATGGCATTAATGTTTCTTATTCTTCCCCATATCATCCACAAGCAAACGGTCAGGTAGAATCAAGTAATAAAAGTATTTTGAAGATAATAAGGAGGATGTTAGATACAAATAAAAAGGCATGGGACTCAAAGTTGAGAATGGCTATCTGGGCAGATAGGATTACAGTAAAAAAGGCAATTGGAAAGTCTCCATTTGAATTGGTATATGGGACCCAAGCTAGGATGCCATTACATAATCTTTTACTAGTTTATAATTTTATTTTGCAGAAGGATTTGGATATTTTTGAACCAATGGAGGAAGGAATAGAGCAACTTGCAGAACTTGATGAAATAAGGAGAATGGCCCAGAAGCAGAATGTGAAGTTGCAGTCATAGATGAAGTATTTTTTTGATAAAAAGGCTAAGGAGCAAAAATTTGAAGAAAATGATCTAGTGTTGATGTGAAATGCTCGATGTTAGGAGAAGGGAAAGCATGGAAATTTTGAAGCTTTGTGGTTGGGTCCTTTCGTGATCATTAGCAAAGGAGGGGAGGATTCTTATTTCTTGCAGAACATGTCTGGAGAGGAGTAGGAGTTGCCTGTACATGGGCAGTTCCTGAAGCATTTTTTCTCTTAAGGGGTAACAGAGGATTAAGGATTGCTAGTGCATGGAAAATTCTTAACAAACCTCTTAACACATTCTTTTCCATGCATAGTAGTTTAGGAATTTAAAAGGGGCTAGGATTTTCTAGTACATGGACAATCCCAAAGTTCCCTCATTGAAAACATTGTTTTCTTTCCATGTACAGTAGTATAGGGTCACTTCCATTTTCCATCTTCCATTTTTTGCCTCCATTTTTTCACATCCTTTGGCATCTTGGTCTGCTTTCCCAGTAATATTTTGGATTATTGCAGTGATTGGAAAATCACTCATCCCCAACAGGAGCCACTGTTAGAACTAGAATTTTCATTAAAATTCTAGGGGTTTTACCCATTCAAACCCAATATTTTGTTATCTTTTTCATGAAAAATCATTTTAATGCCCTCCATAATGCTAAATTGCCTTTTACCACCATATCGCTGCCTTATCATCCACCCTCTTTTGGCCAACATCATTTACCTCTTTACCGCAACCCTTTGCAAAACAACTCATGGTACTGCGGTCAAGATAGTAAACACTATCCCCTTTTATCGCTACACCACGCATGGTTAAGTCTACACCCGTGGTAGAGCGATGGAAGGAACGAAGTGTGGAAAAGTTAAACACCACCATATTGTGGAGGGACAAAACATAGCCCACGATAAGGCGGTAGAAAGAATAGAGCCGGTCCTCATGAAACCGCAGGGAGCAGACAGGTAGACCGTAGTGGAGTGGTAAAGGGAGGGAAGACTATGATGGGCCGACATTGCTATACCGTGAAGGGTCATCAAGGTGACCACAGTAGAGCAGTATGCATAAAAGGTAACAAGCGGTCATCACAATACCGCGAGAAGACAGAATGGTGACCGCGGTAGAGCGGTATGCAGCGACATAACATAAAATGCCACCGTAGTACCGTTGGGAGCTAAAACATAGCTCACGGTAGAGCGGTAGAAGGTGAGGTAACATGAAATGTAGGCTCGTGGTAACGCGGTAAAGTGACCGTTGTTGCGGCGATTGTTTTTGCTTTCATATTTTCGTTATATTTTCTAACTCCTTGTCTCTCAAATAATGTGAATAGACAGGAACCAAAAGGCGCAGGAAAGGTTCTCTGAATGATATAAAAGGATGAATTCATTGCAGAATTGAGGTTGGAAGTTATAACAGTTAGAACAAAGATAATTTCGTAATTTTTATGTTGTAGAGACCATGATGCAAGTTTAAGCTTTAGGGAAATAATGAAAGATTTTTGTTTTGGCGGTTCTAGTTTGGTATTAGTTGTTTGTTAAAATTATTCAATTATTTGATTGTCTTCGACTCAATGTTTTCTGGTTATTTAGGTTGATATATCTAGTATATATTCAATTTATCAATGCACGTTTGTTGTATCTGTATGATGTGATTATTTGGTTTCTTCAAGAAATAATTAAATTCCTTTTGGTCAATCATAGTAACTTGGGAATGTTATTTGGATCAGTAAGAAGAGTTAGATAATTAGGATTGGTATTCTGCCTCCAGTAGGGTTTGTCAATCATTATCTTGCATGTTTATACAAGTTATAAATAGATATTGGTATGCCAAACAATTATAATTTTTTCCAAATAGAAGCCATTCATCATAGAATTTCATTTGACTCCATTTTACCCAATAAGGCACTGGTCTTACTCATTTTATTTATTCAGTTTCATTAAATTCATTTCAAAAAAACTTCACATCTTTTAACTGAACATATTGAATTATACCTTGATATTGCTTATACTATTTATACCAAATTAAGATCACATCTCTCTATTGTCAAATTTCCATTGTGGATAGATTGATCAAGTAGGAAGCATAATTCAAATCTGCATTGAATTTACATAGACTGTACACCCGCCTAGATTTAGCAGAGCCTAAAAAGTAGAAGGTTCAATTACATTCATTGGCCTTTTACGTTAGCCAAAAACGTGTCAAAACCTTGGCAACCTCTTGTGGTTGAAACTTGCGTTTTTGAGACCTAAGATGTTTGGCATACATAAGATTAAACCTATTAAGACCTTGACAACACTTTGTGAGTTGGATATCTCCAACATAAGTCTTACTAACATTAATCCTCTCACACAACAAATCATTTTAAATAATCATCCACCAGGATCAATCCACATACAAAATCATCAAAACACTATTATGAGGCATGATCATGTTTGAATTCATTCACCTAAAACCCTATAAATTTCACCAACTTGACTATGCAATTCAACAATCTTCTACATTTGGCCGATCAATCAAACTTAGAAAGAAAGAAAACAGTGTTAAATCTTTTCATGAGAGGTGAAATCAAATTTGACTAGCTCCTTTACATTGTAGAATTTGGTTTGAATATTCAGGTGAGGCCAAAAGTATTCAAGATTTCAACTCTTCTTTAGTTATTGGCTATATAGATAACTATTTTTCCTTTCCCCTACCTACACTTTCCTTCACAAATAAAGATAGAACTGTAATTATTAATAATTTATATATACCCTTACTCAGCCAATTAGTATCTCATATATCATATTGCATCCTCTCTGTCAGCATAACAAATTGGGATAGATAACGAATAACATTAATGATTTTCCAATTACTGCAAAGATGCCCAAATAAAGAAAAGAATGTAAAGAACAAAAAATCACTTGACTTTCATGACATTATCAAAATCCAATTTCATGTTCTCCATCTTGCAGATCATCAGATTTAAAAACCTTGAAAAGATTGTTGTGGTGTGGTCATTGATATCTATTTAACTTTTCAATCATTTGCACTTCTATTCCCTCATCCATGTGCACCTTACATGGCTAGAAAAAGACACCTAAAAAGAAACAACATGTCAACAAGCATTGACCTACAAAAATTTGAAACACCCAACACCTAATCGCACACGCATCTCTTCAATAATCACTTCACAAGCTCTGATACCCCATGACAGATAAATGCATAAAATTGAATTGATCATTATTCAAGGAATATATCAATATTTATCTAGCACAGTGGAAGCGGTTGAACAGAGGATGAAACAGTAACATTTGGTTAACTGTATACACCCACATACCAACCATTATAAACAGTGTAATATAGTTATACTATAGTTAATATGCTAACATCATGGTTGATGGGATTTTTGGTATAACCCTAATTTGAGAGCTTTTTGGAAAGTTGAAGCCATGGCTATGCATGAAATATTTGAGGCATTACAAGATATGGAACACATGTTACAGGTTTGTTTGTAAATTTGGGCTTTTGGGAAATGTCAAGATTTGTTGGGTTTATTGCAAATATGAAGTTTTCAAAATTTGGGTCAAAGAGGGTTTCTTGGTTTGAGTTTTCATATGAGGGTTTTGTAGGAAAAATTTCATGGATGACCTCTTGAGACAAAACAAACCTCACAATTGGATCCAAGAGGCTCAAGACATGAAAAATGACATAAAATTCAACCTATTTTGGAATAGTTGAAAAAAAGGCAAAAATTTTTGCCCCCACAGCCCATTGTACGACCATACAGGTTTATAGAAGTTGAAAGATAAAAATTAAAAAAAATATCTATTAGCCTATGTAAAAATATGAAAATTCCCACAAAAAATTTTCAATTGAAAATAATTGACAAAACAAAAAAAGAGAGGAAGAAATATAATAATTGGGGTATGGGGTCCATAGATCTATACCCGCCCTGTGTCATCCCCATACCAGCTCGTGGGTCATAGTGACTGCCAATAAAATTTCAAGTAGTACCATTGGCCTTTTCTTTTAAGGGTTTTTTTTTTTTATGAATAGGAAGATATCTATATTAATTTAGAGATAAGAATACATATTCACAAAAAAAGGGGTAGGTGGTAAGAAGGCACACCCTGATAGTCACATGGGCAAAGCCCAAAAAAACCAAAATATCAGATCACATGGGCCAAGCCCAGAAGTCTAAAAGCATGAAAGAAAAAATTAAACAAATAGGCCATTAAGCGGCCAAAGCAGTGCCAGTAGAGCTTGGGGGGTCTCTGTCATCCATGTTTTTCCCCCATACATTAGCAGGGTCTGGAGTGACGTCAGGAGGAGCACCCCAACCATCATTAGCTTTATCTTTATCTTTATCTTCTTCCTCGTGCTAGGGCGAGATTACAAGAGTCAGCCGCAAATTTTTTTAACCTATGGTAGGCCATCCAGAGCCAGAAGCATGCAGAGAATCAGAGGGCCACCTAGAACAACCACCGACACTCCCAGTCGCACTTCTTTAAGGTTTTGAAACTTAAGACTTTTAAATGGTTTAAAATGACCACTTAAGGTTTAAAAACTTTAAATTATAAAAGCTAAAATTAAATGATTTAAACTATTTTCCCTTTTTATTAAAGATTTACAATTAAATATTAAATAAATAAAAAATCCACCACTTTTAAGTTTAATATTTGCAAACAAATAAATTGATTTTTATTTTGAAGTGGGGTCCACCAAATTGTTGCTTATATAGTTAAATTGGCTATTTTTTTTCAAACATGCATAACTTTCACCCATAGAGTTGGATTTTTTATTTCTTATACTTGTTGGAAAGGTGGTTCCAAGAATAGATAGTGGTATAGGTTTAGTTTTCTAATTTTTCCATTTTGAACATTTTTTTGAGCTTGGAAGTTCTCCTTTTAACAATTTTGAGCATAATTTTTGCATACAGAATTGGATTTTTGATTTCGAATAGGCATTGGAGAGCATGTACAACATAATGCGTAGTGAATTAGCAATATTATTAGTTTGTGGTGCAGGATGAGTTTGGTGCTTTTTTTTATCACTTGTAGCACCTAAGATTCACGATGTGATTATGTGAGCATCTAGACAAGTCAAGAGGTGAAACCTTGAGAGAGTACATACTTTTATATGATATTTATGATTTGGTATAGTTTATTATCTATTTGGTGCTTCTTGGTATAGGTTTACAAGTGTTCTATAGAGTTGGGCTTTGATGGTGATAGGTACATAGGTTATCTTCAGTTTCTAAGACATGGGTTGATATGAGTGGAGACTTGGAGTCTCATATGGGTGATAGTTGAGTGCAGGTACAGTGGGATATGATTATGGTGTCATGGGTATGTAGGTACATTTGTGCATTGGCACAACATGATCATGTATGTGGTTGTTTGGTGGTGATTTGGTTTGGTGTTAGGAGGTTGTTTTTATCTCCTTAATGCTTGTATGGTTCCTTGACTATGGTTGTACTCATTTTTGGAAATGGTTGGAAAATCAAATATGTGGTTTTATTTTTATTTTTATTTTTGATGAATAGGCAGATATCTGTATTAATTTAAAGATAAGAATACATACTCACAAAAAAAAGGTGGGTGGTAAGAAGGCACACCCTGATAGTTACATGGGCAACGCCCAGAAGAAACAAAATATCAGATCACGTGGGCCGAGCCCATAAGTCTAAAAGCATAAATAATTAAAACAAATAGGCCATTAAGTGGCCAGAGTAGTGCCAACTGAGCCTGGGGGTCTCTGTCATCCATGTTTTTCCCCCATGCATCGGCAGGGTCTGGAGTGATTTCAAGAGGAGCACCCCAACCATTATCATCTTTATCT
>CM021109.1:625484139-625499286 GCA_007115665.2 Sequoiadendron giganteum
ATTATCCAAAATAAACCTGGATTTGATGAAACCAGTTTGCTTAGGGCACACAACTTGATGCAAGAGATGACAGATTTTCAAAGCCAAAGCTTTGGCAATGATCTTGTAGGAGAAATTGAGAAGCTTGATGGGCCTCTAGTTGCAAATATCTTCTGGATCCCCAGACTTAGGTATAAATTTAATATTTCCCGTGTTTATTAAATTGCCTAGAGAATTGGTTTGAAAAGCTTCAAGATAGACATGATGCAAATCGCTCCCAACATAATCCGAAAGAGCTTTGTAAAATTTGCAAGCAAAGCCATCAATCCCAGGAGCTTTGTCATCAGCCATAGAAGAAAAAACTTCCTTGAGTGATCACAAAAATTGATTTGGGCTAAACAAAGCCTATGTGGCACAACAACAAGGCAATCCTGAAGGGCTTGCTATTGCATAGGCTTGGAATCTTGTGTAGTGAACACCTGTTCATAATGGCACACAAAGGCTTGGAGAATGTCAGGAAGCTCTCAGAGCACTCGACTGCCATCCTTATTTTTTTTGATGCTTGGGGATGAGTGCTTGGCACGAAGTGCCAAAAAAAATTCTTTGGAGGCACGATCATCAATCTTAAGACAATGAAGCCAAGATTTGATTTGTGCTCCTCTGGCAGCATAATTATTAGCCACTTGCTTCTTGTGCCTTAATTCTGCCACCCTGACTTGATGTGATGGGGAAAATGGACTGGCTGCCAAAGCCTCCATAGTCGTACGCAAGTCAATAGTGGTAGCCTCATAAGATCGCCGATGAAAGATAGCCAGCTAGTGCCCATAAATGCGCAAGAAACAAGTAATTCGAATGGTGGCATCATTCCACCAAGTAATCCAGCTTGTTTGGCCAGCTGGTCTGCACTCCAAATTCCACACTCGATGAATGTGGGCCAAAGTGGGCTTGTGATAGAGAAGAGACGTGTTCAGAAAGAATCGAGTCTTACACATGTGGGGCTGGCAAGAATTCCATTCAATTCAAAAAACGAATTGGGAAGTGGTCAGATAGAGTCACATCCACTAACAGCTTCACAGGTAAGGCAGAGCTAGCAAAAGAAAAGAAAGATTGAGCCGAGATCATGGCACGATCAAGGTGTTTAAAGACTCTATCAGAACCAGCCCTGTAATTACACTAAGTGTGCCAAAGGGAATGAGAATGGCGACAACCAGTATTGGGATCAAAAATCCCCAATTTATTATGCATGTAAAACCACACCTCCCTTTCACCAACAACCAAACGAAAGGGTAAAGTTCCATCATTGTCATATGCCATCTCAACCATATTGAAATCCCCACAGAGCAACCAGGTGGCGACTGGTAGAGAATCAACAACCCAATGCCAAAGCAAAGAGCGCTCCACAACATCATTAGAGGCATAAACATTGACAACCCCAAAGGAATGGTTATCAATGTTGCAAAGAACCCAGATGACCCGCTAGGAAGGATCAGTCCCATGATCCACAATGCAAGAATGCAACCGGGGGGACAAAAGAGTGGCAGCTCCACCACGCCCGGATTCATGCGAAGTACAAAACATACTACTGGTTGGCCAAATAGAAAAACTAGCTGAGGCAAGTAAAAATCCTAAAATTTGAACTTTTTGGAGACAAAGCATTCAATTCCTAAGTATTCTGTAGAGTATCCCTAACAAAATACTTTTTGGAGAGGTCAGTTAGACCTCAAACATTCCATGAAAGAAAATTCATGGATGAAACTCCTCCATGTTTTCGGAACCCAATTCCTCCTCAAACAGGGAAGAGAAATTATTCTTCAAAAAATCTTGTGCAACTGAGCCAATCTGAATAGGGGGTGAAGGCCTCCACTTTTCTGGCACATATTCTCCTTCTTTTGGCAGTGGAGACGAACTATGGGACCACCGTTGAGCCCTCGTTGTGGGAGGAATAGTTGGATGAGTGCACTAAACAACCACAGGCTGAGGCGTTGTCTTTGACCTAGGTTGTACTGAAACAAAAGCAGCTCCAGAAGGAGCGGATGTCCCCTTCTCAGAAGGGTTTGAAATATTTTTAGATGGTTCAGGGGCCTTGGGCACCGACCCAGAAACAATTGGCTTATTTTCCCGATTTGTAACCGTTGGCCACTTTGATTCAACCTTAGCAGAAGGCTCTGTCTGGCGAGGATTTTTAGCTTCTCATGATGGTGATGGTGTACAAGGAAATGTCAAAGGGCAGTCCTTGATCTTATGGTCAGCCGACTAGCACCGATAGCACGTGTTGGGCAGATTGAAATACGCGACTTTCTGGATGTGCCTGATAGAACCTATTTGAATGTCGAAAGACTCTTTCAAGTCCTTGGATAGATCAACTTCCACACAAACTCACTTCTATGGCCGAGCTTGGAAAAACTTGTTAGGTTCGATACAAAGAAACCCTCCCCAAGGAAGAAGAAATGTGGTGCAGGAAGGGAACACATGGCAAAGGAAGACCGGGAAAATAAATCCAGATTGGGACCCACATTTTGGCGTCATCTGAGATAGAGAAATCCTGGGTCCATGTCTGGAATACCAACAAGGAAGACCTAACATACCAGGGCCCATGCCCTAAGATAGCCTGGACATGATTAACTTCCGTGAAGCGAAACAAAAAAAACCTTTGGTCAAGTTCTGGACCATATCAAGGCAGACCCCATGAGGGACCCAAGCCTTGTTGACCCATTCTTTTAGCACACTTTTGGGGGGATTCCTCCCAACAAAATAACCCACAAGGGTGTGTTGTTTGAGCCATTGGCAAGTAGAGTCAAAATTAGGTAAAGGCAAAATGACATTAGTAGGGGCATCGAAATGCTTACCTCGTGAAAGACTTTCGAAACAAATTTTTGAGGACGTTTGTTTGGAGGAGGAGCCATTGAACTGCGTTGATGAACCGTTAACACCAGCATGAATTGTTGGGTTAATGCTGGTTGAAGGCATATTAAACCCCTAAATCCGCATTAAATGCGGTCGTACTCTATGAGGGAGGATATTTCCTATGCAGAAGGCATAGTGTGACGCAAGAGGGGCCAAGGATGACCATAGAAGTCAAAAAAATAAAATATGTGGTTATTTGGTGTTTGAGTCTTGATGTATATAGGATTATCTTCTTTAATATCTTAGTTTGTAGTTTACTAATGTGATGATGAGTTTGCATGTTTTAGTGATTAGATCTACAAGTTATGTGATTGGTAGGTATGTGCAACCTATTGATTATAGTGGGATGACTCAGATGTGGATTGTCTATATCCAATAGGTTTGATTCATTTTGTTGCAAATTTCATTAGTTGGCCTTGTCTGTGGTCATTTTTGCATTGGTATGTTATTATAGGATGAGAGGATGGATGGTTAGAGTACCTGATTAGTTAGTTTGAGGGACTTGTAGCATGTGGTTTGATCACGATGTCATGATAGCTTGGTACATTCACTTCTTATACACTTTCAATGGGAGCTTTTGATAGTGATGATTTGGTGATATTTTAATTAGTTTGTGATGGTTTGATGGAAATTGTATGTAACTTATTGGCTTGGATATTTTGGTTCTTCTTGGTATGTTACTGACATTCCAGTTGTGTGTGTAAACCTAGATGATCTTCATGGAGGAGATGGCAGTTATGATGCCATGTGTAGCTCAGTATCATGGTTTAGTGGAAGTTGTTGGTAGTAACATGGATGCATCATTGGTGATGGTTATCTTCATGTGATTGGAGATGTGGTTTCTTGGTTTACAGTTTGATTGTTATTATGCCATGATTTACTCTTGATACTAGTTGAGAGTTTGGCATAGTACATGTTCTCTTCATACTAGGATGTATGCATTGGTGCATGTGATCTCCTAGGAGGATATGGTTAAATCATGTTGTCATGATAAGTTCTCGATTCTGTGGTTGGAGCTTTGACATTGATCTTGGTGGTTCTCTTTATATTGAGTACATGATCATTTTCTTGATTACATCATGATGGTGCTATGTTGCATTTGGAGTTTGGAATGTATTGATTGGTTACAAGTTCTCATGGATACTTGGAGACATGTGTGAGGTTAAAGTTCCCTTGGGATTAAAGACATTTTCTTGATACAGTTACTCTTTTGAGGTTTCGATAGGAAGACTGAGGAGCTTCACCTGAGTATGGACATGAGTTCATGATGGATTGATAGAGGAGATTGTTCTTGGAGAGAGTCATGATGGCTTGGCTATCTTGGAGGAGCATTCTCATTCCCCTCTCTTGGTCTACTTGAAAAATTATCATTTAGGATAATTTTCCCATTATTTATTTCAAATGTGTTATGTTTCATGCTTTGATTTCTCATGGGATTGAGTAGAGTCGTGGTGATTGATTTTGGAGAATCATTTGAGGATTGGTTAGCATGAGTTTATTTGATTTATTTTTCATGGATATGGATCTTGAGCTATGGATAGTTAGTTTTGGAGGATTCATTTTGAGGGATGTTTAGCATGGTTATCTCCTTGTGCATTTGAGTTTAGGTTATCATTCATTAATGAGGAGTTTAGGAGATGGTTATTGGGCTGATTTCTTGATTTGGGAATGGTTACTTTGAGTTTGATCTTCTTGGTTAGAGAGGCTTACATCCATGTTGGAATTATACATTGATACATATGTTGTGTTTGATCTAAGATATTTAACGTTCTTTTGGCTATCAATGAGGCTTCTCATTTGGGGTTGTTAGGAGATCATACTTGACATAGCATTCCATGTTTGAGGTGTTGGTAGGACATGTTATGGTTTACACATGTTCTCTCTCTTTAGGGTTCCTTCCTAGAGGTTCATGTTCATGGGATTTTGGAGGATGGTGGCAACATCTTGTGAGAGATTATGCAGCTATTTGGGTTGTATATGTGGATCATTGCAATTTTTCTTGGTACTTCATTGTTGATCATTTATCACACCTTGATATAGTGTTGATTGATAAACTTGATATGCTTTGACATTATCCATGCAGTGGGAGTTCCTAGATATGTATGGTCTTCATTGATAGGTTTGATACACTGAGCTTGTGATTGTGGTTTATGGGTTGCATATGTTCTTGGCATGCGTTTACTAATGTATTTGATACCTAAGAGGTATGGATGATTGGATGTATTAGCATGTGTTGTGGATGCTATTTTTTATCATGTGAATTTTTACTTGACAACAACTTGTTTGGAGCCTTTGTTATCACTTGGATTTGATTCCCATGTTCTTTGATGCTTGTGTTCTTAGATTGGTGCATCTTCACCTTGGAATGTTCTTTTTCTTCCATAGGTGGCAAGTTGGAGGATGAGAGGATTTCTTTCTAGAGATGGTTGTCACTTTGGTCTTATTATAGGTATCTTGATGGAGCACAAGAGCATGTTGAAGATTTATGTGGTCTCATGTATGGCTATGATGATGAATTTCATTGATTGATCCCTTATGCGATGTATACAAGTGGGAGAATATTGGGATATGGTGTTGTACACCATTGCATAATTTTCTATATTCTAATGTTGTAATTAAATGATTATTTAGTTGTGATGCACCTAGGTGGTGTGGTTAATCACACTAGGTAATTATTTAGGGACCACTTTATATTGTATTATTATTTAATGTGTGGGAGATATGTGGTAATGATTTAATTTTGGGGAAATATTTAAAAATTGAAAACTTAGTACCCAATATTAAATAAGGGATTAGTGGTTTTGTGTTCACATGGTTTTATCTTACTACTTGGTTGTATTCAAGTGTGAGCTTGAATCTATAAAAACAAGCACATGTTTAGTGGCTAAGATTGGTTGGTTTCGTGGGCTGTTATTATTGAGTCTTTGTGAGGAGTGTATATGTGAAGCATGACATGGGATGTGTGGATTCATTCTTGGAAACATGAGGATGCATTGAGAGGCTTGATGCTTCAGAGGTATTCATTGTAACTCTTGTATTGCTTTATTTTTGAATAATATGATGGAGTATGGATTGTTTTGGAGGCTGGGGTTTTCCCAGGGTATATCTTGTGTTATCTTGTGGCTTGTCTATTTGATCTATGCATTATGGTTACTTTTATGCATGTTTATCTCTCATGGGGTTATGTAGGAGATGGGTTAAGTTTGTGGGTTGAATGCAATATTTCCTAACAATTCTCATGCTGAAATCCTCAAGTTGGAAAAAAAAATTTGCTAGAATTCTCATGTCAAAATTCTAATGCAAGAAAATGAACTCCGAATAGTTTAAAAAATTGTTGCAATATTATCCTTATCTATGCAATAAGGCTGAAAAAATCTCATCGATCTCCAAATGAAATCAAAATTCAGTAGCCATCAAACTTCGATATTTTAGATCTACTTTTGTTTACTGTGAATAGATTGAAGTAGTAATTGAAGGGAGATAGGTTTCAAACCCTCATCTCCTCTTTTTATTTTTTGAGTGTTTTTCTTTCACTCGAGATAAAATTAAGACAACTCCAAATTAATTGGTTATGGTTACCCCGGGTATGTCTTTCACGACAATATAATTTTCCATCAATCGATAGTTATGATTAAATTTTTTTTGTTTGAGCTTATTGAATTCACATGCTTCAAAAATTTAAAAGAAAATTAGAAATGAAGTATTACATAAGAAGATTTTTGAAATCTGAATTCTTTGAAGAAATTTTTAGTTGGTTGGTGGCAGTTATTGAAGATTGCATGGTTATGTAATTGGTAACTGACATTAAGAACTTGATGGAAAAGAATATTTTTTTGTTGCTTGAGAGAAATTTTTATTGACAATGATGGTTATTTGAATGGATTATAAGGTTACTATGGCTACACTTTCCTTGCTCGCTGGGGCTATATACCTTGTGAGATTGTAGTTTCAAAAGTGTCCAAGGCCTCCCTTGAATATGGAGCAATTTAAAGGCTTGCCTAGATTGCCCATGACTGTGGTTTCATGGCGATACGATTTGGAACTCTGGCCTGATTTAGATGCCTACAAATTTGATGGGAAATTGACAATTACATTGGATGTAGTTGAGGAAATGAAGTATCTAGTGCTCAATGTCGTGGATTTGGTTATCAAGGATGAATTTGTCAACTTACCATAGTTTCAATGAATTTTACTTTTTTTTTGGAATCTATACGCATTCGTAAAACAATTCTATTAGTTATATGTTAAATTAAGGGAAAGTTGTCTCACATTGGGAAAAACAACTTACAGGTAGTTAAAAATCCTCACCCCGCACTTGAAAACAAGCTTTCACTCACAACTGATATTTTCTTTTTAAAGGCTGAAACAATCTTGTTTCGAGCTTAGGAATCAAGTAGCGTCAAAACCCTAATATTTTTAGATGCTTACTTAAGTGCACGTACAAAAATTGGGTGCATCGACATGTACTATCCCTTGGGTTTTTAGGGTTCAATTTTGTTAGGGTTTGAAATCCAATGGTTTAAAATTTTACATTTTGAAATTCTATGATTTGAATTGTTTTGAATTTTGATTATATGTTTTAATTTTTTTAGAATTTTCTTATGCGACACTTTGTGTTGTTCCACTTAATTTGGAAAATATTGTTGCAGAGGCCATTGCATTTTGGATTCAATCTACCCTTGCCCTATAATGCATAAGATAGTAAACCAATAAAAAAAGGATTTGGAGATTTACATATTTTGAAGATTTATTGATTTTGTGCTATGTTTGGATCATGTAATGTGAATCAACACATATCTTTTCTTATCAATTGAATGAGTGTTGTAGAAATATTTGTTATGATTGTATTTGGCATTAAGGATGTCTAAATGATGTTGTAGTCCATGGGATGCAATCTTCTAAAGCTTTTTTAATGTGTGATTGCTAATAGGAAAGAATTATTTCAATGTTCACATATCTCACCTTTCTATGAAGTTAGCTTTTATGTGCTTCACTTACTTTAGATGTTCATTGCATTTGGTTATCCTTATTGACATTTCAAAATTAGCTTTTGTTACTTTATGGATGTTTATCAAAAAAATTTATACCACATAATAATGACTCACAACAAATTTGAGTATCTAATCTACTGAAAAAGCATAGTCAACATTATATTCAGGCTAGAGATGGAACATACAAATGCAATAACATTTGTAATTTATTCAACCTCAAGCTTTTAAATGCAAGTAGAAATTTTCAACCCCTCAAGAAATACTATTCAAAATTGAATATAAAATATTTTATAAAATACAATCAACATAACTATTGCATGTTCTTTTAGTGCAAGTACTAGTTTAAGAAAATTTGAGTGATCATTTGTGTGATTATGAATATCAATATTTATTTGTTTAATTTATGATGACATTATATTTTTATTAAATCATTTATTATGATTTAAATCTTAGGAAAGCAAGATTGAATCAGATTTAACTTTTATGATTTTGACATATCTCTTATTTATAATTGTTTAGATAAAAAAATTTCTACAAAATACCTATATCTATATAATTTAATTATTTTAATAAAACAAATAAAAATAATAATTTTAAATACTCAAATTTTAAATATAACATTTAAACTCCACAAATCACCATAAAGCATTTATACCTCACAATACATTTAGGAAATATTACCCTATCATGATTATCACGGCCGATATTAATATTTCAAATTATTACCATAAATTTTAATAAATGAGTCCATTTAATTTAATTAAAAATAAAGTTGCATTCACCGATATGCCATAAAAGAAAAGGTAAAGGCAGGAATAGTAGTAAATTAATAATCACCCGGGAAACCTCTGTTATAACCGATACCTGTGAGATATCTGAGCTACCGTGTCGGTTTCAGATCAACCGTCCATCACATAGGTCGGTAACGAAAACAACCAAAGCATAAACAATCAAGTGCCGAGTGCCATCTAGCAATTTGTACTGGGAAACCAAAACAAGAATCTGGCCAAATTTTCACCCAAGATAACAGAGATTGCGTGACGAAGTATACTTATTCTGAGATACATATATAGATAGGAATTACGTGAATGCTCTAGGAAAAGTGAAAACAGAGAGAAAAGGCAGCTTTACGACTGCCAACTGAAGGCAGCAACAGGACTCCTGACATTATGTACTCCATTCGACCATGTGATCGAACCGTAAGTGGGAGGCAGCGCCGAGGTTGCTGTCATGAACGTCACTGTGTACGACAATTTCTCATTCCGCCTTGAGAAGGAGAGCGTTTTTGGGCGCACGATGATGCGCACACCCGCCGGTGCGCTCACAACAACTTTGTAGATGGAAGCAACATTCTCCACATTCATCACGGTCCTCCTGTATTTCAGCACTTGGGTAGAATTAGTATCAGAATTGGAGAAGACTGCCGCAAAGGAGGGATAATTGAGGCTTCCTAGGCGGGGCTTTGAGGTGCAAGTGGCATCACTTTTGGTTATCATCCTGAGCTGCTTGGGAGTGTAGCTCAGAGAGCAAAGAAAATCCACGTAGTCTTGTACGCCCATGTCGTAGATGAGACCCGGTGCCAGTGCTCTGTTCGGGTGCACGTGACCAGCGCCGTGCGCAAAGGCAGTGGAGTCGTTTCCCGTGGCCGCGTCTTTGAGAGGCTTCCCCGTGTTGTCCAGAGTGTAAGCCGTGGTGATGAGGGCGGATCTGATGGCCGCCGGGCTCCAGTCTGGGTGAGCGCCCTTTATCAGTGCCGCAATGCCACTCACATGCGGGCACGACATGGACGTTCCTGATATGATGTTGAACTTCACTCTGCGCTTATCCACGTCCAGGCCGGTGGGCGACGACGCGCCTGTCCAGGCCGCGAGGATGTTCACGCCCGGAGCGACTATGTCCGGCTTCAGAACCTGCGGCGACAGGAAATTCGGGCCCCGCGAGGAGAACTCGGCAACCACAGGCGCGGGTTTCGTGTCAACCACATCGCGCTTCAGCTCTATCCTAGCGCTTGCTGCTCTGTTAGTTTTTATGTAATTTATGATGGACTCCCTGGTTCTGGAACCTACTTCAACGGCAGGAAGTATATGACTGTCAGCAGTGATTGCTTCATCTTCAGTGTTAGACAATATCATACCCACGCCCCCCGCGGATTTTACCACATAACCCTTCTCCACCCTGGTATTGGTTCCTGTATCGCACATGACAATTTTGCCTTTTACTAGCTTGGGGTCCAGCGTATTCTTAAGGCACAGACTACTGTCATCGCTTCCATTGATGTTATAGATAAGAGGAAACAGTTTTCCTCTGGGCAACTGTCTGCCTCTGTACAACGACACCCCACTGAAACGAACCCCGTTACCCAAAACCAGAGAACCCGGAAAATCTCTGTCCAGCGTGCTTGCACCCACGGTGGTAATCCAGGGGGCCACGTTTTCCAAACTCATTTGATCTGGGCCCGAATTCCCTGCCGAGCACGACACGAAGACCCCCCTCTGCATGGCCGTGAACGCACCTACTGCAATGAGATCTGATTCATAGCCCACATTTTGTCCTCCCCCCAGTGAAAGAGACAATATATCTACGCCATCCTCAACAGCTTTGTCCATGGCAGCAAGAATGTCAGAGCTCACGCACCTCCGAGCCCAGCAAACCTTATAAACCGCAATTCTCGCTGCAGGTGCCATGCCAGAGGCTGTGCCGCTCGCAAGCCCCAAAAGGCTGGCATTCTTCACAAACGATCCCGCAGCGGTGGAGGCCGTGTGGGTTCCATGACCTCCCTGATCCCGCGGAGATCTGTACTCCTCAGTCTCATTGATGGGACCACTTGAAGCCTCGTACCCTCTGCAGAAATACCTTGCGCCCACCAGTTTTTTATTACAATGAGAGGCGTCAAAATCCGTCCCGGATTCACACTCTCCCTTCCAGTGCGACGGCACCGGCTTCATTCCATTGTCGGCGAAGCTGGCACTCTCCGGCCAAATTCCGCTATCCAACAGCCCAATAACAATATCATTGGACTTATCCGACTGCAAACTCCATGCGCCATTTTTGGAATTCAATCCCAAGAAGTGCGGAGTCCGCGTGGTGTGAAGCTGGTACGTCATCTCCGGATTCACCGCTAAAATTCCGTCCGTCTTCTCCAAGGCCTTTGCTTGCACGCGGGTGAGCTTCGCTGCAAATCCATGGAAAACCTGGTTGTAATTATATAGAATACTCTGAGATCCGTCTTGGTCTTCAATACCGTGCAAGGAATCGACCAGAGACGAATACCATCGCTCAGGATCTTCAAAAGACGACGGCCTCTGCGAATCGGACGTCTGGACTATGTATGTCTGCAGAGAGGCATCTTCGAGCGAGGTTGCAATTGCACAAGTTGCAACAAACGCTAACAAGTAGAGAAGCCAAATCGATTCATATCCTGAATTCTTCATCATCTTCTCTGAATAAATCAGAGAAGATAGGCTCTGCGAGGATTTTAAAGGCAGATTTTCGATGGAAAATGAAACGCCAGCAATCGAACATGGGTCTCGTGAGTGAAGTTTTTTCTTTATAGAAGATATGAAATCGGCCCAAAAACGGCTTAGATTATGTGTACCAATAAAAAATCACGCTCATTAAGGCCGCATCCAGCCTTAAAAATCTACTTTGCACCATTGCCAACATTCCAAACTTACATGGAAGAAGAATAAAAGTAGGAATGTCGTAGACGTTTTCTCTCTTTCAAACATTTCTGTCAGTATGTTTCCTTCCTTTTACTTGGTGCCATTCCAGTCTCATTTTCTTCTTCTTTGGTGCCCCTTATTTATCCTTTATTTGTTTTTTTTAAAGATAATTCCTCTTTGTCCTTTATCTATTCAGAAAACTACTCTTTATTCTTCATTAGTTTTCCCATCTTAAACCTTAACCATTAGAGGTCCTTCTATTGATCACAATCTATTTTGTATCCAACTTCAATTTAAATGCCATCATAGACCAATCAATGTGAAAGATTAAGCTATCAAATATCTATTTATCTTCATACGAGGGTTCCAACACTTTTCCATTGACAAATAGTCCATTTGTTATGTTGGTGATTCTAAAAGCTCTTATCTAAAATATCATGAGTCTATAATAGTCTCTTCTTTGTACTTCATGCCCATCATTAGAGTAAACCCAAAACTATTCTAGACTTGGCCTATGTGTGAATGTTATGTTGCTTGTTTTTCCACAATCTCTTTAGGATTACATATAATTAATTAGTTGATGGGATGAACTATCATAAAAACCATCTTTAAAATTTTCATGGCTTCATGTATTGGGTACATATAATCTCCAATTGCTAATGAGAATTGGATACATATGTTATGCTTTCTAGATATGACTCTTTGAGCTATAGCTAGCTATCAATATAGATCAAATAAGATCACTCTACTATTGTCATATCTTAGAATTTAGTATGGAGCACCAATGAATCCTTCAACTCTAATGTATAACAAGTTAGGGAATTAGATAAACCAATTTCCCCACATGAGAATAGTTATTATTGCTTCAACTAATATACACTTGTTAATAGTATTTCCTTACATATTGATAATGAGAAAGATAAAGGAATCATTCACCATCCTAAATCATTTTTTGTTCTTTTTAAGCTCTGGCTATAGGTAGTGTTCATACTCCAACTTTTTCCCAATTCCAACACCTATGATCCCAACTCTCTCTAATCCAGGTAGGATTATTCTTCTAGTTGTTGAATAAATTAAGTATGAGCTAATAAAGAAGTGATTTTATTAGGTAACTTATATTAATTGGTTATGTAGTATTTTATTAATTATGATGCTCCAATTGATGAATTTATTTCCATCAAGGATTCCTATTATGCACTAAAGCATCTACATATAGAAATCCTTAGCATTTCAGTTTCTTTCCACTCTAATAATGTTATTAGGTCACTTACTTCCTTTATAAACTCACTTTGGTGGAGTGTCTTGGTATCCTAGCAACCATAGTCATTTCCTTCTGTAGCCTACACTTTTTTAATATGTAGAGGCATTGATAAAAGTTTCCTTAATATAATTACATGGCATATTTGATTTCTATTATAAATAATTTTCATGTGTGGGAATCCCAAAACAAAATTCTATGCACTCTATCATAATCTAGAGTAATTTTAACCCATTGAGTTTGAATATTGTTCATTATTATGACTATAGAAGTGTCTGCAATTTAATACTAGACATTGAATTAAACTATAATTGTTATAATATATAAATAGGGAATGACTTAGAACCTAGTGTTAGAAACATAAACTATGAAATTATAAATATAGATTATTATAAAAGCAAATTACTACTAAAAGTTAGTTTGATTAAAGAGAAAGGTAAATTCTCACAATGTAAAATATGATCAAGAAATGGCACAATAACATGAATAAAAATGTAGGTTATCATATGATACATATATAGGCCTCTTGGAATCAAGGAGATCACAAGTCCAAGATGTATGCGTTACTTGTTAGTCACTCTCAATCAAGAGGTGAGTTAAAGGTGGCCATGACTAAATAGAGGTAGAAACTAACTATTGTAAATCAAGGGTTTATGTGGTAGAGGTGACACTTGTACACCTCAAGTCAAGGTGAACATATCCTAGTGTAAAAAAAATAAAAATCTATATCTAATATGTTCACCACCTCTACTATAAAATATGAAGGAGGAATAACACACTTGAATTTTTAAGTTTCATCTTTTAGGAAAATGTAATTTTCTTCGGATTCCTTAGCATTGTAACAAATGACAGAAAAGGTAGCCTCTTTAAAAGTTGGGTGGGTTTTCAAGATCAACATGTAACTTTGTAATTACTTGAAAGCTGAAAATTCTAAGAGATTTGTAATGGAAAGGTTTTAAGGATTTCCTATAAGTTTATAATTACTAAGATGCAAGAAAATTCCAAAGTCCCAAATATAAGAGAAGTATGATTTTTGGGTTAAGAAGAAAGTTTTTAATTATAAGATTGCACATCTATTAGGTTATGAAGGTTTGAAAGCACATCACAAGGAAGAAAGTGATTAGGTGGAAAGTAGGAGGGTTTATCAAAATGAAGATGATAGACCACTAATTCTCCACCTAAATTATGTGATTTTTGTGTGCGATAAGGTACAAATAACAATAAGAAAATAACCCTAACTATTATAGAAACTATGAGGGGAATTTCTAGAGCTCAAAATGATGCGTACCTTGCTGCGAGAAGCCTATTTTTAGGGCACAAAGGACTCATTCGCCTTTAGTGGTGAATAGGTCACTATTAGAGTTTTTGAAACTGAGATCTAGGTTTTGTTCCTTGATTCTTGCACTCTCAGATCCTCAGTTCTCAGCTCGCAAAAACCTATAACAAATTTTATAGCCTTCTTTATGTGTTCTTGCACTATGAATGACAACTTTATAACTTGACAACTTTGACAATTTTGCTTCAAACTTGTTCTCCACTTGATCTTGAACCTTTAAATCTACAAACACACATTCAAGAGGAGAAAAAATTGTTGATTGTTAGTGAGTAGGGGTTTTCCTAATTGAAACACCTTGTAGGTAATTAAACCAAATGATGAAATAATGAGATGTTGATATAGGTTGGAAGTTGTCTTGGAGTATAAATCTGCAAACTAACATGCGGTGGCCATGAAGGATGTAGATCTTGATCTTGAATAAGATGTATAATAATGCTTTCAATGTAGATCTTCAATGCTACATCCACAATCTTAGCTCAACATGCATGAATGCACTATATCTTAGACATGATGGAATGATCTTGAATTGTTGTAGTGAACTCTTGATAATCTCCCCTTGAATGCCTTTGAAAATTCTCTTGAAGTACTTTAATGCTTGAAAAATTGAATACTTAGGCCTCTTGTAAACTTGATAGGAGAAACAATGTGAATTAACCCCATATTTATACTAAATCTAGAGATTAACCCTGAAATTCAAACAATTCAAGCTGACACTAGATCTAGGATTGAAAATCATTAGAATCCCACAAAAATTAAATTCAAAATTGGGGGTCCTAAGAGAGGAGGAACCATTTGCCACTAAAGGCGAATGGGTCCTAACACAAGTTTCTAGGACATTGCTTTGGGGGATGAAAAGAACATCAAAAAACCATTTAAAAAATGCATAAGGGGGGTTCTATATGGAGAGAATGCATTCGCCACTAAAGGCGAATGGGTCATAGCACCATTTTCTAGGACCTTGATTTTTCCAAATGTAATGTTATGCCATATCATTATTGGGTGTCTAGATAGATCCTT